>PNEQ01121624.1:0-13537 GCA_003012365.1 Medauroidea extradentata | reverse complement strand
CGGGTACTATGGTTTATAACTTCTTCGAACAGAGAAGACAATCTTTACTAAAGAAGAACGTTTTTAACAACCTCACACAGATATGGGATTTTTACAAATTGTTTTGCCGTGCGTGAAAAATATTATTGGTTAACATAAACAAAAATTTAAGATAGAAATTCTTTAGTAGTAAGAATTCTAGACGTATTTCTAACCAACCTATGGTTATCATGGTGTGGAAGTTATCGCCGCTCCATTACAGAGCAGTGTTTTTTCACGGAATACACGTCAAACGTAAGCTTCCCCGTCAACAATGTTTGCTAGCAGCACTGATTCGGTTCAGCCAACAAAAAACACATTAATTCGTGTGACGGACGATACCACGGGAAATAGTACGTTTTGCTTAGGTGAATATTTAACTTACTTTACATAGACATTTAAAGGCATATCTCACAAATTATAAATATTTACGTGTGCAGCATAGACAATGGCATTTCTAAGCGTCAGTCATTCGTTTAACGCTCTTCAAGGTTACCAGCACCCCTTCTTCTAGATAACTAGGCTGTCTTCAATTTGTACTTTTTTCTGGCTGTCTTGTAATTTGTGTAATGTATTATGGAAACATTTCTGAGGCATTATGAAAATTCTGAAAACTGTCATGAAACATATTCAGTTCTTTTATCACATCAAACATTCCATACTTCAATCCTTTTTTTAACACGCTTATATTAGCTTCATCTGTGTGTGTGATTGAAATGGAATTCTTTCCAATCAATTTTCACCCACTTCAGACGTCCGAATAATTTGAAGTTTTGCAAACGTGTTAAGAATCTATAACAATAAAACAATTTCTTAGCTATGACGTTGTATTCTCACATATTATAAGAAAAAAATGTTATCTGTCTGCGTGAGAAAATATTGTTTTAAAATATAAAATCTTTATAAAAAAATTTAAAAAATCACTGTTGCGTTTTTATAACTTATATTTCGTTTTAAGGTTTAAAAACTAAAAGAAAAAAATACACTTTCGTAGCAGTGTGAACTGAAATGTTGAAGCAAGTTTGAAAATACGAAGACTTTTTTTTAGCAGCGATATGATGTCTCACAGTCCAGTGAAACTCAATTTTTTGAACGAACTTCAAATCATGATAGTGTCACTGATCACAAAAATTAACTTTAACGTAAAAAGTGTGGGATGTTCTCTACTTACTTTGCATAACGACTATACCATTGCGATTAGCTAGCGATAAAAACGGAATACTACCTATACCAAGCACCACATGATTTTTAATATTAAAGTTAATTTTTGGTCAATGATTTTACTTACTCTTACTTTAAAATTATTAAAAAAAATATATATATATATGTTATACTGAACTGTGGGACATACTTTCGCTGTTAGACAAAATCAATATACATGTAAAGGTATTTCCTAACTTTTTAGGTCACGTTGCTATAAAAGGGTGTCTTTAAAATTTTTTAAACTAGCCTATAATTTTTCAACTACTAAGCGTGAACCCGGTGCTTTCATGCTCCTGGTTATTTATTAGTTGTACGAGGTACAAAATGTCATAATATTCTGAAGTGGATAATTAACAAACTGTCAGACGATAAAAAGGCGAGCCAGTTCTGTGAGTATTGTCACGTCATATCCGCGCCACGTCTCCTCCTCACGTCCCCACAAAGTCTGCGCCACGTCAGCTCTGTGTGAATCGCGTTTTAATTTAAAAGGTTTGGGAGTGTTTTTATGAAAATTAATATGAAACTATGTGATATTAATAACCACTTTTTTTTCATATAAAGTTAACGTGAAGGAAGGCGTTAAAGGCGTTTTTTTTAGTATTTAGTAAAATCATTTCTCTAATATTAATAAAATAGGTAGATAATCCAGTAAAAATAGACATTCAAGGTTATAATAATTTGCATGGATCTGAAAATTTGTACTAATGTCCAGAACATAATTATAAATGAATTGTAAAAAGTCCCCATCGATCATCGATCCACATCTGCAAAAAAAAAAAATTATTTAGGTTAAAGTTAACAAAAATTGATTTTTTTTTTTTTTGCATTTTTCAGTCAAATTGTGAGTTTTGTCATAAAATAAGGTCAGACAAAAGTTATAGAGCATTAAATTATCTATAAAATGCTTTTAAACCTTTTCCCCTTATGAATGACCATTTTAGAGACGTAACGATTCAAAAAGTTGAAAAACTCGTTTCCTATAATACGCACAGGTTACCAAGCCCCCTGTTAGGTAGTGTACTTGTCACATTTTTTTAAACGTGGTTTCCCCAGATGGCCTATTCCACGATCTATTGAGGTCCTGTTTAATTAATTAATGTTGTATGAAATAAAAATTTTACTATTGTAAATGATGAAAGTGGTGCGAATTATGAGTAATTGGAGAAAATTATCAGCCTGATTGATAATTATCGAATGTTGACTTCAGTTGTAATGTCTTCTTCTTTTTCTTCTTCTTCCTGCTGGACACAAGTAAATTGTTCTAATATTGATGTATCAGATGTCTCCTCGCTGATGTAAGAATCCTCTTCTGATAGCAATTCAATATTGGAGCACGACTGGCCTTGACAACTGGTACACACTGATACACAAAACAATCCAACTTTTTACAGCCGCATTTAGCATTACACCTCTTTTTGCAATTGCAAAAAATAATTGTACTAAGGAGTTTTTCCGTTGCAGGTGGGTGTGACGTCTGAATTTGTTCAAATGTATCGTCACTTAACTTCCAACCGCAGTTCTGGGTCCAGTTGATACCAAGCCACACTTGAACTTGATAATTCATCCAAAATAGACATTAAACTGTGTTTCTTGGCGGTATGTAATCGAAGGTGTTAAGTTTGATTGTACCTTTCACGCCAACCTCTAACTTTACGAAAATCTGTAAACCGTGTGGTAAGGTGGTTGCTGAAATCTGCAACCTACCCTTACCTGAAGAAATCCAAGAAGATCGAAACACGAGTACGTCATTCTTATCCTTGGACGGGCCTTACGGTTTAGGATACGAATTGGGATTTCCAATTGCTATATTCCCACCGTAGCGGGTGGTGTATCGTGCGGAGCTCACACGTCCTAAAGACGCACTCTTGAACATGACAGATACCAGCTATTGGTCTCCGACCGATTCTCACCTCTAACGGGAGTGGTTTCCGAAGTTGAAGTTCCCGAATACGGATCAGTCACATATCGTAGTGTGCTAAATTGCACACCTGATGAGACTATGAGACATAGAACTCTCTGAATTCGAAACGAACATGACATTACAATACGAGACAGAAAGACCAGCGACTTTCCAATCCCCTGTCCGTATTCGGGAACTTCAACTTCGGAAACCACTCCCGTTAGAGGTGAGAATCGGTCGGAGACCAATAGCTGGTATCTGTCATGTTCAAGAGTGCGTCTTTAGGACGTGTGAGCTCCGCACGATACACCACCTGCTACGGTGGGAATATAGCAATTGGAAATCCCAATTCGTATCCTAAACCGTAAGGCCCGTCCAAGGATAAGAATGACGTACTCGTGTTTCGATCTTCTTGGATCTCTTCAGGTAAGGGTAGGTTGCAGATTTCAGCAACCACCTTACGACACGGTTAACAGATTTTCGTAAACTTGGAGGTTGGCGTGAAAGGTACAAGAAACTTGACACCTCCAAAATAGATGTTGATGAGCGATGAGAAGAAGGAGAAGTTGGGGGAAGAAAAGCTAATTGTACTCGTTTATTGTTAGAGATATCTGGTATTTCAGGTAATCCGAAAATTCATCTCGTCATTAGTTAAGTCTTTTACGACTGATATACAATTTGACATGACAGGAACTGGGTGAGGAATCAGCCATTGCCTTGTTGAAGACCTATCTCAGAAAAATATTTGGGACTTAATGTGTTGTGTAAGTCAGGGTACTCTGCAGATAGCTGACTTGGGTCAACCCATTGTGCTATCTACTTCGAGCGAAGCAATTATTCTAGGTGAAGTATGGCGAAGTTTGTCATTTGGAACTGATCGAGTTCTTGGTTATGACGAGCTGGGCTGTATAAGGATGCATTGGATAAGGAATTTTACCCGAAGTTGCTCTGCTCAGTCGATATAGATGAGTAATGCGTCTTTCGCCAATAGCCCATGCTGATCCAGCGGCATCTGTGTTTGAAGTTATGAGAAACAGCACCTTCCTGCACAATAAAAATAAAAAGTTTAAGAAAATGAACCTAAATTTATGAAAATCTAGACAAAACATTATAATATTTAATTTATATAAGTTCTATTTATTGTATCAGAAGTATTATTCTTTGTTTCATTCTTTTGAGCTTTTTTCACAGCAGACTATCCCCTGCGGTTCAAATTGCACAGCCAGTGGTTTGCCTCCTAGACGTTTTACTAATTGTTAAATGTGCGAGAGATTTTGGTCAGCGCTTAAAATCGAGGTCTTTAGTATTGATGAGTGATGGCGTGAGGTGAGTATGGAGCTGCGCTGCAATGAGAGGGCGGGGAAAACGGAAGAACCCCTAGAAAATCCGGGGACCCCGCCGGGAAACGAAACTGGATCGCCTTGGTGAGAGGCCATTCAGCCACCGCGCCCAATTAATTGTTAAAAGAACTACACATAGTTGCGGAACGCATCCCCAACAAATCTGGTTATCAGTCACGCTGATGAGGTTTACTAGCGAAATGAAACATGTTGTTGCACACACCTACACATGTATTCTCACTTCTCCCTCGAGAAGGGGGTACTTACCACTGTTCGCCCATACTCGGCCAAAGCCACGCCGAATGTAGGAAACACTACACAAAATCAACAATGAAAATTAAATTAAATTATGCTGGTGTCTCAAAACAACCAGGTGTGTAGGTCCGTCTCTGGGGTCAGACAATTGAAATAACTATTGCATGTTAAATGATATCGCCCATTGCGGCTCGAAGAGTTCCCCTGCTGCAGGTCGTGCGAGCTTCATGGCATGGCTAAGACTAATATGGCGGCCGGTGAGAAGGTGCTACAAGCAGCACGTTCTCACTGTTTTGTGCTTGTAATCGTGCATATTAAAACACAAAACCCTTACATAGAAAAACCACAGAAATTAATTATTAAAATATTACTATATCCTTACTTGAAAACAATTAGGTTAATAAAAGTTCAGCAAATATCACTTGATTAGATACTTCTTAACAATGAATCTGTTCAATCAAGTAATTACTAAAATTTATCCCCTGAATAATTTTAGGAATTATGACACAAAAATACATATTCTGAATTGAAGAATTAATTAAAGAAATTCAAATAGCATGCCATCATGTCTTGGTGTGTGTACTTCATCTGTAATATCAATAGTCTGCTTCAATTAGGCACTGATGCCAAAATTTAAATCATTAAAATTTAAAGTTACTGAATATATTTTTATAAGAAAAAGAGAGTTTGTGTAGTAGGAGTAATATGCATTTAAATACTGTCATAAATATTTTACTTCAGAAGCACAAATTTTCGTGACGCTGCGTCCATGTGCTCGATCACAACTTACAAGGCACCACACTTCATAAATTTAGAACTTTGAAAGAATTACTTTATTAAAAACTTTACTTTCACATGTCACTAATTCGGTGTGCTGCATGACGTAGCTTGGCCAGATCGGAAAACACAATGTCAAACTCAGGCACTGCCATCACTTAGTCCATTTGAAGCCAAGGTGAAACCAGTCACATATGACCCTGCCATAGGCCTCTGCCATAGTTGCCGTAGCTGTTACGCCTCAGTTAAAGAAGGATGGTATCCTTACAATGAAGATGCTGGTCTCCTAGGTTAACGCACTGCTTGCCAGTTGGGATACTAAACATGTCTAACAGAGTATTCAGAATTTAAATGAAAGCTACAAATTGAGTTTGTAAGCAAGCTTTGTGAAATCTTCCTAATCTACCAAACATTAGAGGCCAACTAATGCGGAAAGTACATAGTTGAAATTATACAGAAAAAACTGACTTTTCATGTGCGCCAAATAATCTGGAAAAAACCCGTGTAATGTGTCATTATGTAGACAAATACAAGAACTGGCCAACACTGAAGCTCCCTATATGACTTTTCGTAGAATCATACTACAAGTATCCTAAAAGAGAGGGAAATTTTTAAGTTATGTAATCCACAGTAAGCCCAAAGTTTTCTTCTAGTGTGTTAATAAAAAATTAATGCAGATCTACGCGAATGGAACAATAGAGTGACTCCACCTTGAGCTCTATGCTGCAGTTGAAAGGAATAGACCAATGATAAAAATAAGCGGAAGATATTAAGCCTTGGTGTTTTAGTATAAGCTTATTGTACACACGGAAAATCTATTACACTTAGAAAGTGTGCTATATTATGAAGTGGGAGAGAAACTATAGATAACAAATGCAATTTCAACTGATTCTGTCATGATGAAGAGTGCCAAATATGCTGAATTACATTAAACATTCGCGGGTTGTGACCTAAAAACTAAGAGTGGTGGGAATAAAACACATGCGATAAATATTGTTTTGAAAGAAAAAGGCCCGAGCAAGAATTTACATACTGACCTCTGCAAAGAATTCTACAACTCATAATTTCGAGCACTGCTGTCAAAACACAAAATAAACCATTACTCTACCTAGTGATCTTAAGGCTAGTATCGTGGAACACTTTAATCATACTTTGAAGAATGAAATGTTGAAAACATTTTCAGTAGAAGAAAGCTACAAGTGGTTGGATATATTGCTCGAGCTTGAGTCGAAATATAATCATAAAGTACATAGGACCACGAACATGAAGCCAGCGGATGTCAAATACAATTCTTTACTGCACACTGTTTATAAAAATGAGAAAAAACTGGACCTGCATAAACCTAAAGCGAATGTTGGAGACTATGTAAGGATGTCGTGAGTGAAGGGAACATTTACGAAAGGCTACACACCAAACTGGAGCACTGAAATATTTAAAGTGGTCAAGATTCGACACTACGAACCAAGGACCTACTACCTAGAAGATGCGGAAGGCAAGACTATTCGAGGAGGATTTACAGTGAAGAAATTCAAGTTACCAAGTATACAAACGCGTATTTGGTCGAGAAGGTATTGAAGAAGAAAGGAAATAAGGTTCTTGTGCGATGGCTGGGGTTCGATGCAAGCCACGACAGTTGGATTCGTCAATCAGACATTATGTATAAATAAAGTGAATTATGTATGAAGGAATAAATAAATATATATTTGTTTAAAATTGAATTTTTGTGTCGTTATTTATTACCAAATGTTCTTTTACTGGCAATGGTATGAAACTGCTACTGGTGTGCTTGGAAGGCTGTCTGTGATGACTGCGGACACGTACTCTGAGCGTGTTGGAACTCGCGGCGATGAGCTAGTCGGGGGTAAGGCATGCTGTTTCGTCATTTCTCCCCTTGCGAGGAGCGGGGCCGTCCCATGCATGGCCGCAGACCTGGTTGAGTCATGCTCCGCGTGCGTAGAGACCTGTCCGACGTGCAAAGAGAAGATGCGTACAGGAAGGCTGGCAGGTGTTTACACCTCTACCAGTTCATATTGCCTTGTCGAGTGATCAGGAAGTGTTCCGTGCCATGTTAGAGGAAGATGCTGAAGCATGCTGTCATATATTTTTCTTAAAGAGCATCAGATGTACCAGCCCTTGTACACTCAATCAGTATTTACATAGTACACTACTACATTATAATTAATTACTATAAAGGGATTTAAAAATTGATATAATTAATTGAAAAGAATAATAATGCAGTTATTACACAAAATAAAATAAAATTACTATGGTGAAGTATTATACTTGTCAAGACTTGTCAATCTTGATGCCTGAAGGCAGTCATAAAAAAATATATATTCATGATAGGGGCGAGAGTCCTGCCTATGGTACATTATCCATCGACCTTGAAACACATATGTATACTGGTGGAGTCGAATAAAGTGAGTAAGTAGGAAACAAAAATGGCTACCACAGTCGGCACTTCCTGTCAAGGTAATGTACAATGGGAAACAAGAAAACAAGAAGAGGTCGGTGGGTGGGGAGTTAAGAGAGGGGAGGAGAAGGAATGAGATGAGGGTTGCAGCTGGGGAACTGATGAATGAGAGAGCAGGAGGAAAGTATGAGTGGAATGAGAGAGCAGGAGAAAATAAAAATCCAAGATGGTGGATATGGTGTGCCAAGATGGCTGCCTACAGCAGACAGTTAGGTAGAATGAGAGAGCAAGAAAAATTACGAGTGGAATGAGAGAGCAGGAGAAAATGAAAATGCAATATGGCAGCAGGAAACAAGATAGTGGCCGGAAACAAGATGGCCGCGGTGACTTAATCCAAGATGGCGGTGGTGACATCATCCAAGATGGCAGCGGGGGGGCTCCTCAACTCCTCTGCCACCATCCACTTGTCCCAGAGTCGGCTATATCCTACTACTTTAATGCGAGTCTCGACAGAGTCTTGTAGGATGTGGGCCTACTTGGCTTCACTATAGGGATAATGCCAAGCAACGGTACAGTATGTGGGCTATCTGTACAGCTAGGAAAGGGCAGAGAACCCCAGAAAGAGGTTACTTCAAAACTACAACGTACTATTCATTTGAGAGAATAGCTGTTGAAATCCTTAGTCTCCTACAATTACCGAGATAAGAAATCAGTAAATCCTAGTGGTCCAAGACTGCTTTATTTGATGGCACAAAATTGTACCAATCCCAAATGAATATTGCAAGACGGTCCGCATTTGACAATGTGCTACCGATGCGGCGACTCGGGACACATCTTGGAGCAGTTGGATGGCGGACTACATGGGCTCCACCTGCACAACACCATCCAGCTTCTGCCTCGTAGCCGAGTCATCTCGTCGTCGACTGTTAATAGTCACACATATGGAGGACCTGGGCCTCGTCAGATATCACACCCATTTCAAGCACCTTGTGGTGATTCCCAGTGCTTCGATGATACCAATGCTTCTGCAGTACCTCGTCCTCGCATGCTGACCTCTCCGCCAACCAGTATGCCAATCGTGTCTGTGATTGGGAGTCCCGACGCTTTCAAAGTCCAGATTTGACTCCAGCACTAACAACGCTCAGTTACCGTGCACTAAGCAAACTTGGTCCTCTTGTACAGCAGGTACCACAGCGTAATCTAGAGTGCCTGACGTCATCTGTGCTGCCACTCGTCGTCCTGAAGATATCTCAAAGGACGGGTCCGAGAAGTGAATTAGGCTTCCGAGGTGAGGCAAGGCCTAGTGGGTCGGTGGTTTGTCATCACCCCGGCTCTGTTCCCTAGTGAAACTGTGACATGTGGACCTGCACCCGCGGTAGGATAAGGCTTCACTCCGCTGAAGAAACACCTCTCTCCATTTGTTTTAGGGCGTTGTTTGAGCATGTGATACCTATGGATGTAGCCCCACAGATCTAGAACTCACATGCCGAACCCACCTGTAGCATCTAAAGAGCCAAGATAGGGTGCAATTGACTGACGAAGGGATGCTAGTCATTAAGTACAGTGACATGTGACTTAGCTGTGTAACGAAAAATTCGGCTGTCAGTAGCTCTCCTCTTCAGGTGTATTTTCTGGGTGTTGTCTGTTGAAGTAATGCTGTGGTACTGTACAGTAGAGGACGGAGTGAGTGAGTGAAAAGATTTTGGTCAGCGCTTAACATCGAGGTCTTTAGCGCTGGTAGGGTTTGACATGGTGTGAGTATGGAGCGGTGCCGGAATGAATGGGCGGGGGAAACAGGAGATCCCCAAGAAAACCCCCCGATGTAGTTAGGATTTGTGTGTGGGAGAGTGGGGATGAGTGGAGGTATCCCAAACTCGAGGATGTTATATAGTACCACTGATCTCCCCCAATAAAATGGGTGGTCTGGGGGTCTTCCGACAGGAAAATTTGATTTTCGAGATGCGAAAGGGTGCTATCTATGCAATTTCCATATATAAAACTGTGTTCACTTAACACCTTAATTACTTCAGAATTCAATCTTTTATTGATTCCTATTTTTTTTTTACATTTATTATACTTCTGGGAAATGTTAGGGTAAGGAGGAATCTAGACTCCTGGCTTCCTCTGTGAATTCGTCCCTGATGCTGCCCAACTTGCCAATGACTTTCCCAAGGGTTAGAAATAAAGTCTGGCCTAGTGTGGTTACCAGTATGAGAAACTACATTAGGAGACAGAACTACGGCTGTCAGAGGATTCTGTTGCACAGTAAAATGTAACAAGTATACATAAAATAAAACTATGTTCAAACAAGAAATGGTCATAGGGACTAAACACTTTGTAATGCACTCATGCATGAGTGAATGAATTACAGTAGAATCCTGTGGTTACGACCCCCCATGGTTTCTGGGAAAAGGGTCGTAAAAACGGAAGGGTCGTAATGGGTGAATAGGGAGCGTGCGAATGGCACGTGCTGCGCTCTAGCGACAGACTTGGTTAGCTTCTAGTGGGAGATGCGCGCTCATGCCGCCGCTTGGAGCATGGCAATATCAGCGTCACGTAACGCGTGGGAGCCTGGAAATTTAAAACGTTCTGTGTTCTGTTAAAAATGTCTAGCAATCCGCTGAAAAGTAATTAAAATTGTTGTGTTGTGGGTGCAGTGCCACATACAGTAACAGCGTTGCTGGTACGAAATTTTTCACATTTCTTAACGAAAAGCAGCATGAGTTAAGACGAAAGGCGTGGGTTGCGACAATTAAAATGTGACACGACTGACAGAAACACACAGGTAAGGTATATTGCTCTCATTTCCTTGAACTACAGATTTATCTTGGCACGTAAACGGACATTTGACCTCTAAAAGCAAAGAACCACTGTCACAGACTATTATTCCGTCTGGACTACAACACAACCATGGCTGTTCCTCTGCACACTCCCATATGTTTGACACAACAGTGATGTACTTTACAATACTCAGCTACAGCTACTGGTTCAGTGTCCCTACCATATCTTAGTGCAGGTGTATTAACACTTCTGCGAACAATAAAAGATTCCGCTAGCTTTTGATAATCAACCGACCTCAGTGTTTTAAAATAGTGAGCTTGTGTACTGGCAGGTATACGTATTTTTCTTTGTTGAAACCAAACAGGACACTTATACTGGCTAATTGTTTCAACAGCAATGCTATATTTCTGCTGCGTTGTAACTTTTACAAAAGTATTATAAAATTGTTGCACAGGTTCGGATAGCATGGCAACGTAATTTACGGGAGTCAGTGCATAAGACAAAATCAGATACATTTCTAACTGAATAACACAAATGCACAACGTGAAAGCTCTGATTTTCTAGTGAACTAAAACATCTTATCAAGTCCCCTCTCTCGCTTTTTTCTACAGCACTGTCTATCACGTTTTGTACAATTGACTGAACTATTTCATAATTATCGGCCTCACTTTCCGCTCTCAAAATGTGTGTTAAGGTACAGTCAATGTGTTTAATTTGTTCATATAAATCACATTTATCAAATGCTTTTGAATTTATGTTTTCATTATAAGCACAGGTTGATTTGAAAATGTCGTCAATACACTCGCCCTTCGAGTACAGGTGTTCACCAACACGTGTAGGTCTTTCCCATTGTTGCAGCCTGTTTGTCTTGGAAGAGTCCCTCTCGCAATTTATGAAGAAGCACAATGCAGCAATGTGTTTGCAATATTTTGATTGACCTGCTTTACATTGACCTTCGCCTGTCAGCAAGTTTCTGTTTACATCAATAACGAAATGTTTTCAGTATTTACATATCGTAATACCCTAACTTAAAGGTACAGAAACATCATTCGTATATATTTACCTTAACTATAACATTGTAGTGAGGTTGGTGTATACTAGTTTTTATCAAACACATGCCATGTACTAAATTACGCCCCAGCCTTTCTTTAACGTCGAATACATGGTTACTTTCACTTAAGTTTCAACCTTTCTTTAACATAGACGCCCTGAAGTAAGAGGAAAACTCAATTTTCTCAAACCCTACAGAAATAATCTTACGCATTTCTGCTGACATTGTAACCTTTTCTGTAAGCTAATTGTCGGTTACTGCGGCCAGTAGCTGTCATGAATGCTCCTTTCAAACGCAAGCGTGAACAAGGAGAATCTGGAATCTGATCCCTAGACAGACACGACTCTCTCCCACTATGTTGTAACTGGTGTCTCCGCTAGGGACGCCACTAAGCTTGCAACGCCTCAATCGCACGCTCCCTATAGGGGCGTTTTTGGCTGATTTTTACCCATTCAATACCCCATACATGAAAATTCGCTGTTTTTTGTATAAAGTCAGTCATCTCTGGCGTAAAAAATTCAGTAGGGGAGAGAGGCCGACTGGCCTTGGCTTGTCTTGCTCTCAGCTGGCTGGCTGTACGCGCATGATCCATCCTACATGCCTGGCATGATGCATACTCAGAGCACAACAGAACAGATTTTATTGTTTACATGCAAGTATACTGCAATGATTTAAAAGTGCAGCTGTTGAGCTTGAGCCTGTTTGGTTACTGAGTATGAACAGTTGCATCGTGTCGCCCTTACAAGATTTGAGCGATACCGATAAACGTGTTTGTTAAAGAACAAACATTTCAAAAAGTCTATATTTCTGAAAATCCAGTACGCCTATTCGTGTCGCTAATTTGGAGATCCTCAAAAGGGCTAAAGGTGCTGACACACATAAAATGACTGAATTAATCATCACTTAAAGTTGTAGGTCTATAGCAAAAATCATACAACTGTGGCACTGCGGTACTGCGGATAGAGGCACAGTCACTCTTTTTTGTCGCTACCCAGTTGAGCGACCTTATCAGCACATGGCGATGACACTAGTTGTATTTGCGTCATAGGATGTTTTTCCGCCGCATATATATATATATATATATATATATATATATATATATATATATACACACACACAGGGTGGGGGTGACCGAACGACAAACCGCGGGAGGTAATTCCTCAGTAAATAATAAAAGCACAACATTTTCAGAAAACGATGTGTCTAAAATTAATATTTACGATGTAATAAGCCTTTGAAGTTTGAAAACGATATTTTCACAAAATAAATGAGGCTAAATAACGTGGAAGGACAATACTCTGAACATGACTTTAAGTTGTTAGGCTCTTCTAACCCAAAGCAAATTCTGGTAAAGACATTCCACCCTTGTGAAAATAACAGGGGTGGTCACCTTCTACTCACGTACAAGTTTTGTAGCAACAGGAAATTATATTTGACGTCGGTTTATTGAGCTGTGTAACTTATGTAACAAAAATGATCCTCTTGTTGCAATTGTCTAGGACCCATCGTTTTCGTTAAAAACGCGGTAAAGTATTAGGTGTACCATTACAGAGCGTAGAACATGGGCAATACTGCGTACGTGTGTGTTCCGTTGTTCTCAGCACAGGCGATGGTGGACATTCGCTGTACACAACATGTATGTTAAATCAGGTCACCAAACCGAGACCTTAAGCGCGGTTAGAATCCTGTGGTCCTAGAATCCTAGTCAGTTGCAACAAGAGGATGTGTGTGTGTGTGTGTGTGTGTGTGTGTGTGTATATATATATATATATATATATATATATATATATATATATATA
>PNEQ01121621.1:28545-63094 GCA_003012365.1 Medauroidea extradentata | reverse complement strand
CCCCCCCCCCCCCTTACTTTAACGGCTCGAGTTCACACACACCCGTACATTCGGTAATATATCCCAATTTATTCCTCATCTTTTATTCAGCAACAATTTTCGGTAAGTTATCTGGTCGCATTTGAGCCTTTCTTCACGTCATGTTTACGAGCATCACGTTTCCACAAATTTACATAATCCTCACGTCTTTACCGTTCAGCTCGTGTAGTTGCTCTGAAACGATCCCACAAAGACGCCGAAGATTTGCAATCACCGCATTACATATAGGTAAGAATTATGTCATCCCACATTCGGCTTCGTCACTATGCATGCATTGAGAACTAGTATAAGAAATTCAGATTTCCGTACATCACTGAGAGTTGAAAAAAGAGTGAGACGGAAAGAGTTATGTTTTAGCTTAACTTTGCTAAAACTCGCTTACAAATACACTCTACATCTGAATTAGTGAATATTCGCTGATTCACGCTGATGGATGGAGCAGTTTCAACAATTTGAATCAGTGAAAATATTCACTTTTTAAGAAGTGAATAATCACTTATTTCCTTTAAGGGTGTGAACATCTCACAAATGAATCAGTGAATATTCACAGTTTTTTCCAGTTGTTTTGAAAGAACAGTTTTCACTTTTGAATCAATGAAGAATTACTGGAAAATCTGTGGACATTTACTAATCAACTTGTAGAATTTTGGCACTCTTTATCGGGATCAGTGAATAGTCACCGATTTCACAGTGGTTTATCACTGAGTCGATTTGTTGAAACTGCTCCATCCATCGGCGTGAAACAGTGAATATTCACTAATTCAGTTTTAGAGTGTACATATCTGTAACTATTTATGTTCAATATTTCAAGTTAAAAATATAATAATTATTGGTTGTTTTTTTAATGACTATTTTACTAAGATTTAAGTTGTAGTAGGCGAAAACGAAAATGATAATCTCTGCTTTCTGCATCACAAAAAACAGGCAAGCTCATGTTCAGTTACATATGGTGAGGTACAATTTACGTGTTTATTTGTGCTTTAGCATAAGTACTTATACACGCACGTCGGACAGCTCTAACTTTGATTAGTAAAATAGATTTAACTCCATATACGTAAATTGAATCGGGTAAATTCACCGCCGTGAAGTTACGTACGGAGCAATGTTCATCATTTACTGAAATTATCATGCATGCGACACAGACGATCATTCCTGAACATATTCTTGTGCATATTAAGTTTAATTCCATAGTTATTGTATGTGATAAGGGTGATAGTTAATCTCGAGAAATAAGTAAGAAGAGAAAACTGACATGCCAACAAACATATGAACAATCATTGTATTATGCATTTATGTCAAGTGTAATTAATTAAAAATATTTTACTTGCGTTAACAACTCGGAATTATACATATTCACGGAATTAACGGTGTATTTTTAAAGCCATTTTGGCTGCTCTTCTTGAAAGACTTGCAAATAGTACATAAAATATTATAGATTCACGACACTTTAATAGCATAATGTCAAAATTCATGAGCACAAATTATTAACATTTTTTTTTCACATATCGTAACCGAACTGTATAATTTACTTGTTTCATGTTTTCTGTTGCAGCATATATTAACAAAACCATTCAGACAAATACCAGAGAGTTTGTACATTCTCTGAGAAAACCTAATTGCTAGAGCCAAGATTTTGTGGTGCGAAAATATTTTTAGCCATTCGGTTTCAATGTCTCGTGTGTATACATCTGCAGATCTGCTTCATGGTTAGTGATTGGATGTTTTAACTCACTTGTCTTGGGGTCCTACTGACAAATCACAGACGTATTGTTCCACAATAACTTGTTCTTATTGGTGCAGTCAAATGAAATACGTGTCTGAACGAAGACACGCTACCAATCACATGAAGCAGTCGACGTGCACGTAAGGTACTGTAACAAAATTGTGCATAAATATTTTTCCAACAAACTCATGACCTTACAGATTGTATTGTCACCACAAACTAACGAGTTAACAGCTCATTACATTTAATTAATTTTAGTTTTGTTATCGCAACACATCAGTGTGGGAGAAAAAACTTATTATTTTTATTTTCGTGGCCATAACCTAAATATAAATTATAATAACAAAAACAGCAGCACCCTACTTCAGACGTATAACAAATAAAAGTTTACGTTGCAGGAATCATAAAAATATCCACCAAACCATTAAGTAGTTATGCACAATATGCTGTTTGATTAATTTTCGCAATCTTGTATTTGTTATTACCATCCGGCTGTCTGATATTAAGCGCTGTCGTATTTTGTTGGGTAATATACTGAACTCGAATTAAATGTTTTCCTAACTTACGAAATAAAAATTCTTCTAAAACAAATTATGACTAGTAATCATTCTGGTGACACGCATTATTGACGGAAAATGTCTTTACTACATACCGTTAAATACAAAATCAGTATGCGTTTACTGTCAGTTCATCACTATTTACATTTTTTTCTGAACTATATGTAACCTTTAACCGTAAATATCGAATTTTAAATATTTTTTAAATGATGTTGATGTTTTTTTATTTAATTATGTTATATATATATATATATATATATATCACACGAGTTTATATTTTAAAACCTGTAGCGCTGCCGTATTTTAGGTTCTGCTATAATAATACTTATACAATAACTTAAATTGATACACCGTTAGACCGGCACGGTATGTATCACAAGTATACATTTCTGGCCTGCGTTGTGTATCTATTACAATTAAAATTCTAATCTGCGACGGAAAAAATAACTGTACATTACCTCTTATAAAATGAACTTCATTGTCAAATAGGAACGTTCAAAGACTCAGAATTTCCGTTTTTGAAGTCATGAGAACACTTGAAACAGTCGACAATCATTTTTGTAATAAAATACCGCTTCATTAAATGCATATGACTACAACCGTTTATCTGCAAAATGCCACTACGTCCAATCGAGTTATCTCAGTTGCTACGTGCGCTGAAGTATTAAAATGTCGAGGAATTGTTTTTGGGATGTTTGTGACCTTTTGTGCGTGTTGGAAAATTAATGGGTTTTTACACAACCGACTTGAGCCGATTCTGAATATTGATGACATCTACACAGACTTTTTTTTTTTTATCGTGAGTACATTGAACTTCGCTAGGAATTTCCAAGGTCAAGAAAACTTCAATTCGCGTTTACGATTATCAGATACTTTTTAAGTACTGAGGAAACCAAAATCTTGAATGCCTTCTAACGAAACAGCAAATTTCCAACTAACATTAAAAAGTCGGATATAGGTTTTTACTAAGTAACAATTCGAAGGTTTAACTAACAGTTCAAATCGTCGTACAATTAAAAAGCTTTTTTCCAGCAATTCGAATCATCATAACATTACTAACATCTTCAGTTCCATGGCGTCGGTTATGATGACTGTCTAGAGTACTGTTGCTTTCAACTTGTGTGTACGTTTTAACTAAATTAATGTAAAATAAAATAATCTCGTGTTGAGAATCGGATTTTAAAATGCATACTACGAGTCGCAACTTCATCGTACTTCAAGTAATGTTTTGCATTGCCGGCAACATGTGCGTGATTCATTTTAGTGTCGTTTAATGATCGTGTGTTTTCGGCCTTCTTTATTGGAATAAACACGTTACCGTTCATTTTTGTTGAATTTATTAACCGAAGAATAAAATATTTCACAATTCAAATAATCAGTTACCTCGAAAAGTTTTCCAACCGTCTCATTCAAAATTGATTATTTTTATAAATATTTCTTAGGTCTTTTTTCTGAGTATAGGCTATAACGACGAATCTATTTGTATCGTGTATCAGAAAACCAATTTGTTTTGGAGGTTTAAAAAAATGTTTTGTGTTCCCAACTTAAAACTGTTGTCCTTAATTTATTTTTAAAAAGTATGTACTAATCAAGTCCTTTGTTTTGATTTTTAAAGTGATATCAGATACATTATTAAAATTTGTCAATTTTCAATTTTAGTAAGAGGACATTTAAATCTGTGGATTATTTGTGTAATGAATTGTGATAATTTTGTTGGTTCGCGCTTAATTATCATAAGCAATGGTGTTATGCACTACAAGACTATATGTATGTACCAATTGTAACATATTATATATAAAATATTCTCCAGATTTGAATCAGTTCTACAATACATATTTTAGTTATATATACTTTTATAAATATTAAGTTTAAATATTTTATAAGATTGCTTCAAATCTGGAACAGTTTTAGCATATTTTACCGATACTTTATTGTTGCGTGTTGGCCTGGCTGGAGGCATGTTGATTCATACTAAGTGGATAGCCCGATGACTCGATCATGGTGATATCAGAGGTTTTCCCAGGTGCGCTACAATACTCCCGAGAGACGTTATTGGGATTCCCTAACGATACCCTTGCCTACACAACTCTCGGCACGTCACTAAATGGGCCGTATAAAAGTCTCCGAACAGCAAAATAACTCAGTCCTCTGGGAGTCTTAGGCGTGACTCGAGTGTTGGTGTGTGTCGACGAGGAGCGTCTTTGGAGGCGGTGTCGAGGCCAGGTAATACCAACGGGCTGTGGAAGGGACGAGCAACACTTGAGGTGTTGTATCGATGTCAGCAGTGAAGAAGGTGTCGGAGTGCCACAGAGAGGCAGTGAGCTGTGGAAAACCGAAGAGAGCAGTAACTGACAACTTAAGGAGATTGTCTACCTAGTGATCCAAGAGGTGTGTCTCAGTGCCAGCAGAGGAGGAGAATTCGTTATTGGTCCTGCTTGTGGAGCGAGACTGATGAAGATATCTTGGTGACGTCAAAAGAGTCTGTTGTGAGACTGCAGGCACCTACCTTCGGAGCAGTATTGGGCGAAACAAGAAGACTGCTGCTACGAGTCGACGGATAAAAAGGAGGTACGCGACGGGAGTCGAACTGAAGACCTTAAGAGTGTAGACAGTGGTGTATTCGGGGTGCTACGCAGCAAATGGCGATTCTTCACCACTACAGATTGTTAAGAATGTAAATTATCACTAATTGAAAGCCAGTTGATTGGATGTACAACTAAACTTTTACTGTGATTTTAAGTCTTTAATTAATTATCGGTAATCATTTTTGTTCTTTAACTGTCAAAGCTAGTTAACGTTTCTGTGGCGCAGTAGTAATTGTGTGCATAATAAGAGTGCATAGTTGATTGCTGGTTTGTGTATTTATGTGAGCTTTGTGAGCTAATATATAAAGAACTTAATTAAACTCTTGTAATTTCTAATTATAAGACATCTATACCAAGGAGCTCAGAATTGCCGACATGTACTTTTGAAAATTTGTGACATTATAATTTGCGCATAATCCACTGATGCATGTCACCGCCTGAGTGTAACATTGTATGGAGGTGAAAGATAAAGTGAGCACTTTTGAAAACCACCTTGTCTAGAATAAACATTAAAAATATTAATTGTTACAACCTCAATAGTTAACTTCTGAGCATTGTACAATTTATAAACTTTCATTGTTACTTAGGGTTCTTTATTGTGGTAAATAGTTTCAGGAAAATACAAATTACCTGAAAGGCAAAAAATAACCAGGGTCTGAAGTATAATTCCTACCAACCTACAGTATTTTGTTCTGGGAAGTTGTTACACAAAGGAGCGAAGATGGATGCACTCTGTGAAGGGTAGTAGTGTTACGAGCGCCACAGAGCCTCACCCTTCCCCGCCCACCGTCTCTGTGCCCTTGTTACAGCCCATAAACACATTCCCCTTTGGCCGCGCTCGTCGATAGCGGTTACAGAGGTTAATTGTGCTCGCCTCCATGACGGGGTTTCTGCACCCCTTCCCTCATCACAGCTGCAACTTTACACTATCGCCGCTTGTTACACTCGCTCTGTCCAGAGTGTGGCTAGCTACATAATTGCACGCTAAACACGTCTGCTAGCTTTTACATTGTCCTCACTTGTTTTTAAACACGGATTAACAGAGTCGTTAAATATAGTCAGGGTTGAGTGCGTGCCGAGAACTTGTGGAAACTAAATAGGCAATTTGTTTTCCATTTATCCGTAAAGCTAATTATAGTGAGAGAGTAATACTAGCCTGGAAATCGACTTTCATATTTCATTCTTTTAAAAATAATAAATGCTAATTTGTTCTCTATTGCTTTGGCCTAATTACGAGCGTTGTTGCTCAATATGAATATTTAAAAGGCTAAATTTTAAATTCGATTTTCAGTTTTTTTTTAGTTTTTGGCAGTTTATCTGCCAGATCATGTATCTGTACGTTAATTATTTTTCATTTCATAAATTCTACGATGTGTAAACAGAAATAACCGTATAAAACACACACCACGCGAATCCTGGGCTAAATTGGAGGCGAAAATGTCGGTGACAAAATTTTGTACGATATTTTACATGCACAATGTGGCAACATTGCACTTACTTAGTTCCCTCTTGCGCTCCACAAATATCTAACTTATATTACCGTTACAGTTTTAACCTGCGTGTGTGCATTTCAAACATGGTTCTACGTTTAACTGACGTAACGTACATAAAATAATACCTGGACGTGGAGCGCAAGTGGAGACTTTCTCCGCGCAGTGGTGCCACATTGTACAGCTAAAACAACGCCGTAAAACATTTTGCCTCTTACAATATGAGCGTTCCCGAACTCTTATAATAACCAAACACTGTATTTTATTTAGGTCAGAGGTGCTATGTTTTGTGAGTTATGAAACATTTACGCTGGGTTTTAGTTTCATGGAAGTTTTCATATTAAAAATAGTTAAGATGGCTGCGCAATGGCTGAAAGAAAAATTAAAGCAGTGCACACTTTCACGTGCCGCGAGAAGCGTTGTTGCCAGATTGTCAGTATCTACTGTGGTCATAACTGGTTAGTTACGCAAAGACGAATAAGTGGGAAGCGTCCCACAGTGCCACTGCAGAGTATGATTCGTGTTTTCTCCCTGTCGTCAGAACGACGCGTCAATAGAAAGGCGTTTCGTCAAAAAAGCGAGCACGGTTCTGTTTGTCGCCCGTCAAAACGTTTCAAATGAACGACGCGACCGTCGATTCACTGACGCTGTAGTTAGTGTGTCGTGAGGTCGACAACGTGCGTATTTGAAATTAATATCGATAGAAACAACAACAGCAGAAGTATGGTACCTACAACAATACTTTTCTTTCAGCGTATATTGAGAAAATTATTTGTGCCAACACGCCCTTGAAAACACTGTAGTTTCTTGTGACATGTATGGTTGGACGTTATATGTCTGTCAGAACGTAGCTATCTGTAGACCAATAACAGGCATCGAATATTACAATAGCGGGATTCTTATTGGCTCATTCAAATGGGGCAACATGTCTACGTACATGCGAAAGCCAGTAATCTTTTCTTATAAGAAGAACGTATGTTGTAACCCGGCAAAATGCAAGTTTTCCTGTGATAACCATAGTTTCTAAGTATAGTGTGTGTCACTGGGTAGGTGCGAAGACACAAATTCCAACTAATTTCAAATATACATGTTCCATTAAAAATATCACTGCACTAAACAAGGGCTGCTAACAGAGCCGATAAGTACTCGAATCTTCGCGTTACAATAAAGCTTAAAGTTATCAGAGCCAAAACGGCGTTTGTGAGGATATAACTAGAGATACCGTACAATCGTGGAAAAAGTTGACTACTACGCAAAGCTCCAACGTGGTGTACATAAAACTGCACTCTCTCGTTGACTATCCTCCCACCAAGGCGATCCGGGTTCGATTCCCGGCGGGGTCGGTCCCCGGATTTTCGCATGTGGGAATCGTGCCGGACGATGCCGCTGGTCGGCGGGTATTCTCGGGGATCTCCCGTTTTCCTTGCCAATTCATTCCGGCGTTTCTCCATACTCACATCATATCACTAGAGATGATGGTATATCGCGAAAATGTTTCGGGCCAACATACGTTTGAAAATACTGTAGTTTCTTGCAACATATAAGATTGGATTATGTACGTCTGACACAACGTAGCTATTTGAAGACCAACAGTAGGCATCAAATATTACAATAGCGGGATTCTTATTGGCTCAGTCAAATAGGGCAACAGCTCCACGTACAAGAGAAAGCCAGTAATGATCTAATAAGCTGAACGTGTGTTGAAATCCAGCAAACAGTCAAGTTTCCCCGCGATACACCGTCATCTCTACATATCACCCTTCACCAGCGCTAAAGACCTCGATGTTAAGGGGCCCGCCTCGTGGCACATGTGTTTGTGTGAGTGAGATATGGTGCTAAGGGCGACGTCGTATGGGCCATACAACGGTGCGTCGCCTCTACGCTTAAGGCGTGTAGTCTTCGCGAAAAAACAAATTTCCTATGGGACTTTAAGTGGTGACCCTATTGTTTTATTTACGAAATGACTTTACTAAAGTCCAATGCACGGCCCTTAAGTGGTTTCACATGTATTCGGCTAGTATATTTTCCGCTATAGCAGCCTGAAAATCCCGTTTTAACCCATTTTGACGTGCCCTAAAAGGGTATTTCTAATACATGTGTTGTCTTGAAAGTACTTAAGGGCAGTCGTCGAAGTGTGTGCTCTTTTCATAGACAAACGGCGTGAACACACGTGTATTAGTTTTGGTGTAAAACTTTTTCTTCAACCATGCTGCAGTGTGATTTTATGGCAACGAGGCGGGTCCCTTAAGCGCTGGCCAAAACCTCTTCACTCACTCACTCTTGTTGACTGTCGTTACATCCTCGTCCTTGAGCCACGCAGACTTGCTGATCCTGTAGTGTGCTACCTCCAGCTGGCTCATCTGGCAGTTCTGTATCGATATTGACTGTCATTTGTTTGAAGCACAGTTTCTCTCTACTGTAGGCCCAATTAGAAATGTACATCTGAACACAGATTGTTCCTAAACTGTTCACACGCGTCACAAATTTCACCATCCAGTAATAGTAGGACATTAGAGTTTGTAAATTTCCCACACGTTCGTACTGAACGCTAAGAAAGTACGTATGGTATAATTGTTTCCCAGACATCCATGGTAGCAGTCAAATTTTTTATAAAACAGTCGAATGTATACTAAAGTTACCAGACTTGTAACAACTATGTAAAAGTTTGCATATTTGCAAGACGGCAGTACGGCAACTGTCCCATACTGTGTTTAGGTTAATTACATTTAGGAAGTTTTTTTTACCGTGTACTACTGTTTATTGGAGACTAGGTTGACATAAAATATTTTAGCTATTTTACAGTGTGCCAGCCATTGTGTGTCCAGTAATATTGTTTCAGCACCAGTATAGTGGTTAAGGTGTCGCTAAGGTAAGTCCTGACACCTTGTCCAGATCTCACTAAGGTTAATTATGCAAGTTAAAAAAATGTTTCATGGGAAAATTTGGAACAGGGATAAATTCTGCCGTTAGGTACGCTGTCATCGCTAAGGGTTCTAATACGAAATCGAAATCATTAAATCTTAAAGTTAAAAAAAAATCTTACGTTCCAAATTATCAACTTCATGCAATTTAAAATTATAAAAAGATCTGCTATTTACCAGGGCTCAAACGGCAGAAATTTGCTGTGTGCCAAACTTTAAATACTGATCTTTCGTCCTTAGTCTAACCAAGTGATTTACTAGGATGTTCGCGTTGACATCCGTGATCTGTGTTCTCGTAGGCCGTTATGGCTTCTGTTAACGGACATAGTAGCCGGCCAAATGGCTGGCGTATATACGTGTTCAGAGGGGCTGCAGCGCCTTGCACAACGGGGAGTTTAACCACAGAATATTTAGAAATACAGATGTGAAATAGAGGGTAGGACGGCAAACTTAGTCTCACACGCCAGCAATATGGCTTCCCTGGCTAGCCACATGGCGGAAACGCCTACCGTCAATCAGGGTAAATCGACTGTTGTTCTAGCCGGCAGCGCCAGTCCAATAGGAAACCTGCCGTAACATGCAGGAGCCAACCATACATGGGGCTGGTATCAACAGCCCCGGGAAGTCAATAAGCGGTGAATTCTGCCCATATCAAATGAGCCATCACTAGATACATGCAAAATTCGCGTTATTTCTTGCCACCAGGCTGGCTAGACTCCAAATGATTATATACTCGTCCAACTTTCCCCATAGACAAAAAAATGCCGTGGTCTGCTGGGTAAAATTCATGTAACCAATAATTAAAAGTTGCATGTTTGAGTGACCAGCCTGCTGTAAAGCAGTCACATACGTAGTTGACATCACATAGAGACTACGACCTGTGACATATCCGACTGTGATTGTGTATATATATAGCACTGAGTTTTAACCCTCTCTTGTCTTGGGTTTCTACTGACAAATCACTGACGTATATTGTATATTCTGATTGGCACAGTCAAACGAAAGACCTGTCTGAACAAAGACATGCTGTCAATAACCATGAAGCAAAGCTGCCGATGTGCACGTAAGGCATTGAAACTAAATAGTGGCTCTAGACATCACGTATTTCACGTCTGTATTACTATATAATCTGTGGTTAAACCAAAGCTCGGCACTTGCGTGTTTTATTACCGCCCATGTCCCTAGCCAGCAGCAGATTCCTCCACGTTCGTCGCAAATAGTTTCCTACCGAGATGCCGTAGAAAGTCGAACCAGGCCGTAACTTTCTCCCCGACATCTCGCGACCATGCGGCCAGATAAAAAGTGAAAACACCCACACTTTGCAGAGTTCACTGCTTTATATGTTTTCTCACTTCAATACTCGCGCTTAGGAGTTTTGAAACTGTTTTCACAACTCAGGACTCTTCCACCAGTATTCTGTACTAATAAACTGGGTGAGAGATTTTGGTCAGCGCTTAACGTTGAGGTTTTCAGCGCTGATTAAGGGTGACATGAGGTGAGTATGGAGCATCACCGGAATGAAAAGGCGGGGGAAACAGATCTCCGAGAAAACCCGCCGACCAGCGGCATCGTCCGGCACGATTCCCACATGCGAAAATCCGGGGACCTACCCGCCGGGAATCGTACCCGGATCGCCCTGGTGGGAGACGAATGGTCTGACCATTCGGTCACCGCGGACCCTGCTAAGAAACTGATTACAGCTCAAACTTTGCTATACTCAGGAACAGTTAACTTCAGTAAAATTTGACAGTTCTGAGAGCATATGGGTTTTCGAGCGTTTTAGATGTTTGATTTTATGTCAGTCAACATTTTAAGTTCCAAAATGAACCTGATATGTCCATTCCATATCTTGCACTGTAAATTTTGTCGTGCATTGTAGCACATATTGCAAAACATTAACAGTTATGATTTTAATACATTTAAACGAAATAAGAGTATATATAGCTCGGAACATGTCCTGATAGGCGTTGCCTAAACCGAACTTCCGGGACAGCACAGACAGGGATTTACGTGTAAAATTATATTCGATCGGTTCAGCCACATTTTGCTACGTCGCAATCTGACAAAAATACTGTCTTCTTTGGCATACTTACTTAGCCATAGTATTGAATGTGCTGTTGAACAACATAAAACATCCAATAGTAAAGTGTAGGGATGGTTTATCGCGGGAAAACTTGACTGTTTGCTGGCTTTCAACCCACGTTCAGCTTACCAAGATTATTACTGGCTTTCTTTTGTACCTGAAGTTCTTGCCCTATTAGATTGAGCTAATAAGAATCCCGCTACTGTAATATTTTATGTCTGTATTGGTCTGCAGACGGCTACGTTGTGTCAGACGTGCATCACTCAATAACACATGTTGCAAGAAACCACCGTGTTGTCAAGGGTATGTTGGCACAAAATATATTCGCGATACCATCATATCTAACAATGTGGGTACCACCGAGATAAAAAAAAATCTGTAGTGACATTGGTTCGACAGGACTGAGCCCCATCCAGTATAAATTAACATGTTAATCCCTATCCTTGCTCACGCCATGGCTGTGAGGTAGGCAGAGTCCTTAAGGCGGCCGCCTACCCCACGCTTCAAATGCGTTGTAGTGTGTTCGTAAACAGGTTTTATCTTCGAAAATATTCCACGTGTGTCCATTGTGTCAACTTACGAAAAGAAAAACGTCAGACAAGGTTATTAAAAACACTGTTTCGAAGCCCTCCAACATGGCTAAAAACGGCCTTTTCAGATTTCCGTACTTCAAAATGTACTAACCGGATGTATGTGAAACTCAGATTGCCACCTGTACTGAACTTAGTTGGCAGACTTTCCACCAATAAAATTATGTGGTCACCGCTTAATGTCCCATAGTAAAAACCGTTCGGCGAGAAGCTTATACGCTAGTTCAGAGCTTGGCTCGTTGAGGCGACGCTGCATTCGATGCGCGCTTCAAAGTCGACCTTACAGCTCCGTCGCTTTTGAGATCCTCACGCGCGAGATATTAATTTTTTACGCCTAAACGAGAGCAGATATAAAAAATTTTGCTGGTAGTTTTGTTTAAAATCGTCTTCTCTATATCGGCTGATTTTTTAAAGGCAGTAAATGCCATGATTTTAGCTAATTATATAATATATCGTTAATTAACTTTATAGCCGAAACCGTAGGATTTCTTGTTTTGAAAAAAATTGGCTAACACGCCAAACACCACTTTAAATAAAACTGCCAGACGGATATTTTATATCTGCTCTCGTTTAGGCTTAAACCATTAACTATCGCAAAAACGATAGAAACTAAAGAGCAAGAATTTAAGGGATACTTATCCGTAACAATAAAATTCGTTATGCGTTGTATATGTTGAGCTACATTGAAAACAAAACTAACAATTACCCGGCACACAACTTTTGATCCTCGAGTATATACGGGGGGCCGCTGAAGTGCTGTGTTCAAACCACTCGCCTCTAATCGTTGTGGTCAGGATTCCATTACCGGTCGAACCGCTCAACATTTTGGCATGGGGGAAACCTACAGCAGACGTCACCGTGTTCGGAGGGTCAGTGCGGATTTAGAAACGTATTTGTGGGTAAGGGGCCTTACGTGACTCTATGGATTGTAAAATATACCAGCTATCTCAAAAGTATAGTTGTTTACTTACTGTTACAAAACATTAAAAATAATATGCATACAAGTAGGACACATTAAATGTACTTCGACCATCATAAAACAAAACTTTCCTTGAGGTGATTGGACATCCTTTGGCTACATAATGTTGAACACGATTTGGGGGACGAAAGGCACCTTCAGCCCGGTAGCCCCCGTCCCCTTAAATCTGCCACTGCGGAAGGTTACCCAAACCTTGCATTCCGTCGCTGTTCCATACTGAAGTCACATCTACCACTCTCATCAGAACTGCAAGACTTCCTCTCAACTCGACTATGTACCCAGAGAAAAAAAGTTTGGTGCAGTCAACAGTCTGCAGGATGTTGCAAAACTTCACGTTCATATTTTGTTGGAACGATTCTTAACTCTAGAGGAACATAAATGTTACGCGAACATAAGCCAGAAAATGCACCGTTACTGTATTACAAGTCTCGTAACTCACAATGCGCGGCGCGCTGGTCGGATCATATTACTGAGGAATGCCTCATAGGTAGGGACTGGAAAAATTCGCGGGTTCACTGAATTGTAGACTAGCCTCCAAGAATATATGTGAAATGGTGCAGACAGCAGCTGTTTATTATCTGCTCGCTGACACAGTGAAATGGACCTGTATTCAGTTACAGTTTTATTATTGGCTCAGCTACTTCCAGGAAGTGTCGAATAAGTCACCGTCAAATTATGAACGTGATACAGACCTATAGTTGCTGGAACTCTAGCTTACGCCTAAAAGAAAAAGTCAATATTTCAGGTCTTTACTCATAGGTAGGGACTGGAAAATTTCGCGAATTCTGTGACCTACATGTTAGATTCAACTATCCAATGCAAACGCAAGCCCAGCCCATTTGTCCACTAGCTGCTACTCTGTGACAGTAGACAATGAGCAAATAGACGGGACTTGAGTATGCATAGGACAATAGATTCTAGCATGCGGGTTATTGAATTCGCGAAATTTTCCTGTCTCTTCTCGTAGGACTATGTCTGCCGTGAAATTAAATACGACTCGTCTGGTATGTACTTGCTAATAATAGCTGCATTGGCATTTCACAGTATCAAACAACACGATCCATTTCACACGCTATTTACTAAGAACTGTAGTGTAGAAATAGTGAATAATGTTCAGACCTTTGTTCATATAATATTTTTTGTTTCTTTAGATGTGCGGAGCGTTCCTCCGATATATTAATACACAATTTTGCTACATCCTGTATGTGTCTAAACAACCGCGTAAATGTGGAATAAGCTAAATAAAGGGCTGCTGGCTGATTCTGTTCTCTCAACAGGAGGGTATATATCTTTTAAACACATACTTCGTTACAACAGAACCAATTTTTGACAGATTTCACAGACTTTTAGCCAACAAAAATTCTGGTGGCTAAAATACGTATTTGTTTCGCCATATACAAACAAACACACACATTACATATTATGTATACATATATATTTATATATTATATACGTGAAGGGCTTATTTTAATAGTGGTACAACTCCAAATTAGTTCATTTTTAGACACGACCTGAACATAATTCAATGTAAAAAAAATAAAATAATTACAACGTGATAATACGTCTAAGAAAATAACACGATAGTAATATAACTAGCTGCATTAAAAATATAAAATTTTCTACTACTTAATTATTAACAGCCACCAATCAATGGTCACTAAGTTTGTTAGTGGTAAGAATCAACTATATGCTATTATAAAATACCGTAAATTATGTTATTTGTTAATCGTTTAGTAACTATATAGACAAAACACAATCAGCATTGCAAATCTGTGAAAATAATGGCAATATCATACCCTTTTGCTTAACTGGTCAGTGTGACATGATTGTCTTTAGTTATTTTTTTTAACTTAGGTTTTCGACGGGAATTTAATACGGAATGGAATTTATTTTCAACATGATTTAACTACTCGCCATATAAGTAATTTATATATAATTTTCCGGCGGGGTAACTAATTCTTACGCCCTTTTCCCCATTAATTCCGGAAAGCTAATCGGGGAACCAACTAACCTAAACTGACATCTAAATAATTGAAATTCTGTTTTATAGATTGCGAGGTGTCACGAAGTTATTTTACTGTACAAATGCCCCCCTCCCCAAAACTAAAATAAATTAAATAAATCGGAAATATGATCACATTCCAAACACGCTAGCCGATTAAGATGCAGATACGCGCAGAAGCAAAATCTAAGAGAACTTTGGTATTGGAGCTATAAGTAATATAATAAACTGTCTTCACAAACTGGGTCGACGGCTTTTGTGAAGTTGTATAGACTGTGTCAAGAAAGAGGGTGCCCTTTTTCATATTTTGCGTGATGAATGAAGAAAATATTCTTGCAAATGCCAGTTTTGATAAATTACATTTCTCGACACTTCTGCTTTCTTTTCTATTTGACCAAGAATATAATTTGTGTTTGTAGTGGCTTGTATTATTCCTCTTAAACAGAGAATGGTTTAACTAATTGTTCCCTTAAGTTTATTTTTTCTCCCTTCCCTTTAAATTACTCGATCCTTTTTTCTACCGTGGCTGACAGTTTTTAATATATTTAAACATTCCCCCGTTGGAGACAGGAATGGATGTTGTGGCGTATTGCTGTCACATCTCGTCTGGCGAAGATTTTTTCCCCTCCGTCCATCTTGGGGAACTGAAAGGGGAGATTCACAGGTCAGCATTTCGAAGTTAACTTTAATGACCCAACCCCTGAGCTGGTGTCCTGGCCTGGCATGATTTATGGCGGGCATTGTGTGGTTTATACGCCTGCCACAGGTGTGACTGGAACAGACCGAGACTAGTTAAACTCCATTCGACATCTGGCTGGGACAGATCGTCCACGGAATAAAGGCTTTCAGGACTGTTAGAGGGTGGATAACAACAGCTGGCCACTTTGAAACCATCCTTAACAGAGGTGAGCTTTTTTTTTTTTACGTTCACACACACAGTCTTTTTTCTTCTTATAGCTATCAAGTCACTCCGCGTATGCTTCCACGCTTGCTCTTCGTTCGTTCTTCGTAAAACATTTATACAGCTATATGACGTTAAAGTCTTTGAAAGAACTGTGCAATGGGAGTGCATGACTGGATTCAGTTTCTTGGACGTACTCCATTGCAAATTGAATGACTGTCAAAGAAAACTAAACAAATAAAAGCAAAACCATAAAATAAGCAGAGTATGCTTTAGTCAGCAAGATACACACACAACATGAAATTCCAAAATGGAATCGGGTCAAATAAAACAAGGAACAAACAGATTTATGGACTTATATGGTTTTATGGTTTTGCTTTTATTTGTTTAGTTTTCTTTGACAGTCATTCAATTTACAATTGAGTACGTCCAAGAAACTGAATCCAGTCAGGACGTTCAATGTTAAACGAGCACGTTTAAAGACCTCTTGCCAAAAATAATTGGACGGCGTTGAGCAAAAAGGAGCAAACACACAAATTGATTAATTTGGAGATAATCATGCCACGTAGGAGGAGGTCAGAGGTACGTCTTAGAAAAATAATTAGTAAGTCACAATATTTAACGAAAACTAATAGCCCAAAAAATGGGTTATACAAGGCTTAGTTACACACAAAAAACTTTGACCTTGAATATCTTAGTTCTAATTAATTGTGGTTAGGTTCCATTTTGCTTAATGCCGTCCAATTATAAAACATAAAAACATATTTAGTCGTCTGACGTTACCTTCCGAGTGCTGTGTAAATCTACTTACCGTGTTTATTGCTCACACTGCCACATAGACGAAAAATATTGGTACAGTCAGCTATATATATGTTTGCATATAGCCAAACAAGGTTGTAAAACTTGAACCAACTAAATATTTGGTTGAGCGGCAGAAATATTTCTCTCAACAAGAGGGTTTCGTCCAGTTAAATATGAGTTATATCTAGTTAGAATAAAAAGTCAATATTTGACGCGTTTCATATATTGTTCGTTTAACATATATTTTGTTAGACCAAATACATTTTGTTCCGCCATGTAGAAACGTATATATGGTTGACAGTAACAAATAAGGAAAAAAGTAACCAGGACTTCAAAAATTCTCTCAGTTTCCTGAAGATGGATTGTATAGTATACTTTCGTAGATTGTTAAACATTAAACGATACTTTAAACGCTGTTGTCAAACAATTTTGAACTACGATATTTCACTAATTTCTTCTGAAATCATACTCTGCTCAGAAATATTATTTTCCACCTATCCTAAAGAGACCTTTATGTATCTGGTGCAAGGACGGTGTTGTGTGCCAAGTTTTTTATTTCCTACACGAAACCAGTAAATTTATTCGATATACGTTACACTACGAAAATAATACACAGCGGAAACTATGCTTATATTATTTAAAAAATGCAGCACACCTATTAGGAACATGATTTCGTAGGCCCTCAAAATAGCTATTTTTTTTAGATTGCTGTAACTTCTAAAATACAGCCCGGATTCGTAAAACGCAACACTAGAAGCATTATTTGTACTTAACTACACACATCCCACAAATATAATTGTAGGATTACCTCTTAAAGTCACATAGGAAAACATGTAGTACGGAAACTCGTTCCGAGGCCTAGAAGTGCGGAAGTGGTAAAGAAGGCAAAGCCTGCGCATCACACTGTAAAACATTTTCTGTACTTTTACAAAGAAAATCCTTGGAAACCCAGTTGCCAAAGAAATTCCTTGTGAAACTACAATGGTTGTACTTGTAATGAAATACAGAGTATATGTTTGTAAAATTACAAGGACTAGACATTGTAGCTGTACTTTCAATAGGAAAAAAAAAATTTAAATGTTCATTGTACGTCATAAATAATCCTGAACTTATTTATAAAAATTTTTTTTAACAAAGGACGTATACATGAAATTCTTTTGAAAAAAAAAAATTTCGGGAGGTGCTAAGTTTCTAACTACTCTCCCCACGCTTAGAATCTACGTATTCTACCACTACACCACTGTGACTTCCGTATCACTTAGTATTTTTTTATTTGTATACATTCAATGTATATTTCAGTAATAATTCTTTCTTTTAAAGCACGCAATTGATATAAACATTCACTTTATTCCAGAAAAAATACTTTTCAGCTGTGATCTTTGCATAAGTAATTTCCGGCGAACTTACGATTTTTGTAGGCGACACATTTTTTTTAAGTTTTTTTTTTTCAAACAAAATCCTTTTAACATTATAAACTAATAATTTTACAAGGAAAATTTTTCAACATGTACAAAAGTTTGCACAACTACGAAGAAGTGCCTTGTCATATTTTACAAAATAATTTACAGTGCAGGAACTGTCAGTATAGGTACAAAGAATTCCTTTGTAGAACTACAAAGTTTACCTTTGTACCTTCATAAACTAATTATTTAACAAAGAAGTATTTGTACTTTTACAAGGATTTGTGAAAGTACAAAGAAAATCCTTGTAAATTTTACAAAAAAATTTTTAGAGTGCACACTTTACTTCAGCCTCCAGGACAAGTCACCGAATTGAAGCAGATTGGCCTAGCTCAAAGATAGGTGGCCTCTGTTATACATTCAGTGGTGACCCCACTTATACCTTTATCAATATTTTCACACTTACTGAAGACAGGAAAAAAAAGGGGGAAAAAAAACAACCAATTTTTTGTTATTTTCGGCCGCGAGAAAATTAGTGGAGGCTCTCAAATAGTCGCAAACCAATGTGCTGTTCCTTGAATTGTATTCCTCAGCTGACCACTCACGCTGCGTTGAGCTGTTCACTAATGAATGTCTTTCATTTGGAGCTCTTACTCGATCATTAACACAGAATATAGTGATACTTTCTGAACAAGAAATATCCAAAAGTTTAAATTTATTTACGTTGAACTTAACCGTCACGAGTTCTTTTATGTTCAATATGCCTAGACTTTTCTCGCTGGCATTCTACTCTATTTTCCACTGCGAGTACGACGCTAAGTCAGCGGTCACTTAATTAATACGCAGTTGCATACTAATTGGTCATGTAGATAGTTGCAAGCGGCAGAACTACGGACGAGGTAATAGAACGCGTATTGATCGCCAGCTCGCGGCACAAACCTATCTACACTCAGTTACACATAATTACAGACAGTTCTGACGACGTTTACGTTTGTGTGTTGTCAACGCTATATAAGGAAATTAACACCCAAACTTCGGGAGATGACTGATCAGTCACGAAAAGTTAAGTAGAAAATATATGAGACACTTTATAAATAGACAAAGTGAATATTAAGGGAGGTATTAGCCCTTCAAACCCGAGTTAAAAATTTGTGTCATGGAACAGGGGTGGATCCATAATGGTACGGGGGGGGGGGGGAACTTATTTTTTGGTAGCACCGGTTGACCGATTTAAAGCGGGGGTCCAAGGGTCCTCCCCCGGAAAAATTTTGAGTTTAAGATGCAAAATGGTGCACTTTGAGAAGATTTTGAACGTTAGTGTGTAACACACAACAGACACAAATTGAAACATTTTCAAAGAGTTTACAGTCAGTTTCGTAGAAAACAGTTAGAATAAAAAGTATAACATTTCTAAAACAAAGTTAGGCTCTTGGGAGGAGAAATTTCGCCGATCCCCCCCCCCCCTTTTTTTGTATCCGCCTCTGACATGGAAAGGTCTGGAAACTAGAATTGAGTATAATTAAGATTACAGAAACACTTTACTGTTATTGAAATTATTTACCTGTAAATAACTCACCCTTTCACTACTTCTCCTCTTGTTGTATGTAATTTGTTTTCGTACGTTTTGTGAGAAAAAATCTACTTGTTGCCGATATCTAGAATGCACCGCTTGCAAAACAATCGCACACAGCTGTTTTTCTGTGGCAGTAAAACTATAGGTACCTAGTACGTAGAGTTAATGTGCTATTCTCCCGTAGAGGCATTACCGTGTATATGCCCCTCGTTCTCAGTAAAATGCATCATTTGATACACTCTTTAAAACATAAAATAAATAAATAAAAAACGACATTACCGCTAGAGACAAGCGCAGGTAGATGGCAACCTTAACACATGTCACAAATTACTAGGGCTAGGAATATTTCGCGAATTCAACGACCAAAATGCTAGAATCCATTACTCTGTGTATACCGAAGCCGTACCATTTGTCCATTACTTGCTACTCATTCACACAGCAGACAAGGAACTAATAGACGGAACTTGAGTATACACAGGACAAATGGGTTCTAGCATGCAGGTCATTGAACTAGCCAATTTTTCCTAGCACTACAAATTACATCACCCAGGATAAATATACTTTAGCTTATTGGAGACTGTGTTCACTGAAGATATTTTTGCGATTGTACAGTTCCTTTAGTTAAGGCTAATTCCACTACAGGTCAGAAATATTTGCTCTAAAAATTTGGCAAAGCAAAAATTTCTGCCACTTGTTGCACGAAAGAGGTTTAACTGACCAATCACAGAGCTTTGGTGAATATAATATTATATCATGTAGATAATTGAAAAGCCGATATTGTTTTGTTTTTCGCTTTGAAATAAAAATTAAATGACCTCTCCCTTTTCCAAGGCAATATAAATTTTATTTTACTATGGTTCGTATTTTATTACAACCGTTAGCGACAGCAGGCAACTATAATCTGTCCACTCTAAGGTTGCAGCAGAAATAAGAATTGCTAACGAAAACTCTCAAATCAATTTGTATTATATCTTAATTACTCACATTGTCATTGTTCCGTAGCATAATTACCATGTATTTTTCAATATTTCAAATGAAATTTACGTTGAGCAAAAATGTTGTTGACATTCACTTGGATGAATTAGCTGCAACCTTAGAATGGATAGAGCATAGCGACAGAATGTTTCCCTCTGCCAAACTCTCCAATAAGGAAACACGTTTTCTTTGTAACTTGTAGTGGAATTTTTATTCTAGTCATTACTAGCCATTTCTTCTCCCACAGAGCAATGACCTGACGGTATCGGGGTATTAGAGTGACCTGAAAAATGCAGTATAATATCCAACTTCCTGGGCGAGAAGGCGTGGGACGGGACGACTTCCGGGCAAGACTATCTGCGAGCTGCACGTGTTTGCTGGCGGCAGGAACAGCACGAACTGTGGCGACAAGCGAGTAGCAAGTGATCTCTTCACACGCTTGTGGCAACTATGTAGAACCCACCGTACCATTTGTTTATAACCTGTTACCAGAGCTAGACATACGTCGACACACTTGAAACCCAACGTTAAATATCTGCCATGAATGCGTGCATAGGCTATTCAAGGCAAACTCAGCACTTTTTTTTAAGGGCACCATTTACCACGTGCTTCAGATGCGTGGCAATGTGCGGGGAAACCAGTTTTACAACTAAACTATACCACGTGTATTCACTACCAAAGAACTGAAAGAAAAAAAAACTTCTGACAAGTACGTAACGTCATTGTTAAAGACTCAATTTTATAAAAAAAAACCTGTTACGAAGCCCCAACATAGTTAAAAATTGCCCTTAAAAACTTCCGTACTTCAAAACGTACTAACCAGATGTATGTGAAACTCAGAAACGTGCACTGAAATTTTCTACAGACTTTCCACCAATCAAATCATATGCGATCGCACGTTAAAGTCCTATAGCCTAGTAAAACTGGAAAGGCGGAAACTTTGCGCGCAAGTTCAAGCGCTTAGCTTGTTGTGGTGATGCAGCATTTGATGCCATTAAGACGGTTCCAATAATAGCAGCTGCTAACAATGTATTATTTATAATATTGTGGCCTCAGACATTTGATTCCATGTTTCATAGTAATATTTACGGCTATGTTTATAATGAGAAAGTAATGCAAGGTTTCTAACAAACTGATCGTAAAAATACCATATAATGCGCTCAACTTACCTTGAATAGATTACGCACACGTGCAAAATTGCAAAAAAAAAAAAAAAAAAAAAAAAAAAAAAAAAAAAAAAAAAAAAAAAAAAAAAAAAAAAAAAAAAAAAAAAAAAAAAAAAAAAAAAAACAACTTTAGTGCTTAAGATTATAACATGTGCAGCCTTATTGACGACGTATATTGAGAGAGTTTTACTGTTTTCAGACGAATAACACACGTATTGTTTCGACATGTTATAATTATCTTCAACGAGATCAAACGAAACCAAAGAATAGTGACAAAGGAATGTCGAGGGAGTAGAAACAACAATGTTTCCTAGCAAACAGTTTAATTTTTATGCGATAAACAACACTAAAAACACTTTATTATTAGTCACAACAATTTTTGATTGATTATGAGTCACTACTTGCCAAAATGTTTACTATGTCCTACACACTCTTAAAAGAAATTTTAAAAAATTCTAACAACGCAACTGAAGAAGCAATTGGAGCAAGCTCTTATTCTGCCTCACTTTAATTAGCCTACTGTGATATCCTGTTTAGCAACTTAAAACACAACGCTTGCCCACAAACAACAGCATTTTTTCAACACGTATATTAGGTTTATATTGAACATCCGCACACACGGCCAAATCACACCAAACTTGAACAGCTTACAATGGTTGGAAGTAAATAAAATCAGGACTCTACAATAACTTCGCCTGCTATTTAAAGTATTGAACACAAGCTGTCCATCCTACCTCTCTGGCAGATTTGAGCCATTGCCACTTCATAACGATCACAATACGCGTTCAAATTATAATTATACCCTGAAAATACCTCGGCACAAGTCGAACTTTTAAAGAAATATTTCACTGTTCAGCTTACTGGGTTGTTTTTAAGACAAAATACTTATATCATCTTGTGAAAAATTAATTAAACTTAACAACAAATATGTCGTTTTGGCTGTCGTATATTGTCAATCTGATGTTAGTTTTTTTATTTATTTTTGACTTAAGTTAAAACACAATATTGATGTCAACGATACACAAGGATCAATTGAAATGTATTGTAACCGTTATAATGCTAGATATGTAGGCTAATAATTATTCGTAACGAAGGTTGTTTGTCTAGTAAACTTAATAATTTTAATAATTTAGAGATAGGCCTACTAGATTGTGTTAAATGATTTAAACTTCTGTATTTTGAAATCTGCACTAAAGTGTTATATTATGTATTAGTAGGGACTACTGATTTTCGCAAGAAGGGTTTTGCCTCACTTTGTTTCAGTGCCGTAGTGCACACCTGCAGTTCTGCTTCATAGTCAGTGATTGGACGTTTTAACTCTCACAAGTCGTGGGGTTCTACCCTCAAATCATAGCCGCGTGGTGTTGCAGTAGCATTACTGTGATAGGCTCAGTGAAATGAGAGTAAGTCTGTTCATAAAGGCACGGCACTCAGTAACCACGAAGGCACTGAAACAAAGTGGGGCAAAACTCTTTTCGCGGAAACCAGCAGTCCCTACGTGTTAGGTAAATTTTGGCTGCTTAGTTGTAAGAGAGGGCCTGCATGGTCCTAATCTCACCAGCCTAAATAAAACATAAATAAATAAAACAGTTCAATGTAACAATTTTGATCAAGGCAAGCTCTATGGAGAAAAAATTCTACGAAAATAATAAAGTAACATTTTTACTATAACATGTTAAACAAACATTTTCTTTGCGGCAAAGCTACTTTGCTGTCTCTCATATACTGCGTTTCGAGTAACAACTCAATCCGGACTGAGCAAGGAGTGGACTGAAGAATCTAGATTAAAATTGTACTATAAACACGTTCCTACTGGATTGAAGTAGGAGTGGAGTGAGTAATCCAGTCCAGTCAGCGAGGTGGACTGGACTGTACAATCCGGAATGAGACTTTTACTTTAAACACCCATAGGACTGAACTGAACGAAACCGAAGCGGTCGCCATATTTAATCGTTTCTTTGGTTATTTAAGAGGTTAGAATCGCCATGCGATAGCTAAATACAACTGTTTGATGTTATTAAAATAATTGGGAGTGCCAAATATATCAAAATAAATATCTCTACAGATGAATTCAAACAAAATATCTAGCAAATATTTGCCTCTGGTTTCATTGACAGTCAATTGTTCTGTAGTTCAGCGTTTTACAAGGAGGTGTCTCTAGTCACAGAATCAGTCCATGTTCACATGTCAATCTGGACAGAAAATTTTATTGTAAATGCATTTCAGTCCACTTTCACTTTAGAGTTAGCTCCATGTTGAATCCAGTCCAACTTCAGTCCATTCCGGAACTTTACTCTAAAAGCACTAATAGAAAATTAAATTGCGTTGTGCCAAAAATGTTTTTAGTGCGAAGCAACATTTCCAAGGAGCAAAAGATTTATCGCGGGCTAGAGGCCTGCCGGATAACGTGTTGAGATGAAGGGCTCTCGCCGGTGAGGTGCATCGGAACGGATGACGCCCGCGCAGGGGAAACACGTCCCGGCGATAGCACAACATGTAATAAGGGTCCCTTAGGTGTGGACGAGGAGAGGAGGGGGTTGATGTTACCCTGTGTGAGGGGAGGGTAGGGTGGGCTTGACTCGCGGTAGGGGAGGTAATCAATATACAGAGCTGCAGCCACTCAGTGCCGCCCCACTGCCTAACACCACACACCCCATCTACTCCTCTCTTTCCCCCTCAATCCCCTGAAGAGGCACACCACACGCAAAGCGATTTTCTTTTACCCCCTTCCCCTTAACCAATCTGCTGATGCGCTGGCGCGGGTTTTAGCCCCCTTTAACACGGAAAGAGAAACGCGGATAAAAGACGTAGCCAGGCGAGTAGAAGAGAGGAGGGTATCATAATATGATGGACCTTTCCAGTTTGGTCATCGACATACAGAAGTCGTGCAAACTTAATTTACATCGCTGCAAAGTACGCTCGGTAATCGCAATTCTTTCCTGCATGCGACGTTAAGGACAGATCAATCCCTAGCAATACCCGCCGTACGGTAAATTGATACTTTTAGAAACGAACTGGTGAAAAAAAATAGTACTAGGAACACTTCCGTTATTACCATGCAGCTATATAAGCAAATAAAAAAAAAATAAAATAAACAAGAAAAATACGGTGAGGTAAATAAATAATTTTTTTATTGTTACGCATCCAAGATTACGCAAATATTTCATAATAAATATTTAAAAAGTGAGTTAAACACATATGTCATACGATAGTTTGAGGATGGTTGGGTTGGCATTGATGTCGTAGAAATAGTTTTTTCTGTATATTATGAACAGCGGCTAAAAATATTGAAAATCGTTTAATTGAATATGTACATAATTAGTTTATTTTCAGGAAATGAAATAAAATTAATATTTACATTCAACATATATCACAATATTTTAGAAGTGACGTATTCAGTGGCGGCGGATGAACAATGTACGTAGGCTTGCAGAGCAGCCATCAGCCTGGCAATGTTGTTGTTGACGTTTGGCGGAAGGATACATAGTTGGTGTGAAAACAGATAAAAGGTAGAAGCAGGGCTACCATAAAGTATCAAGATACCGGACGGCGGGGATAACGAATTAGTACCATTTCAAAATGCTTAATTTGTTCTCAAAGAATAATACACGTTCGACAGTAAATGTCTTTCGAAGCAAAGGCGTAAATTGTATCTTTGTAACTAAAGTTGAAGTTTTGATATTGGAATATAGATGATTATTAAAAAACTAGGATTTCAGCGAAATATTAAAAGGTAACACTATTTGTTTATAATAAATATCCTGTTAAACAAATAATTCACTTTCGGTAACCTAGATGCATCCTTTGTGAGTACATTTCTGCATTAAAACCCTTCAGTTACTTTTTATTTTGTGAGAAAACTGACTAAAAGCGAAGCGTGTTTTCGTATTTTCTGTCCCTTTTTCACGTCTACACTCACAGACTCTTCCCTCCTGGTCAATGACACCCATTGGTTTCCACCCCTCAATGTGCCTTCTCAGACGAGAACACGCCTAACTGCCGCTGAAACTAAGTGTACGTTCCGGCAACCGCTTTCTCCCCGAGATTAAAAAAAGAAAATATCACAAAATAAGTTTCTTACTCGCAGCAAGATCTACGAAAAATATGGTAAAAAAGTGCGCTGTTACAGTTGTGTTTATTTTTAAATTCAGGTTTGAAGTATTAAGAAATAAATTCTGTAGTGTTTGTAGCTTTCAAAGCCAGTACTTAATATACTTTCTTTATTATATATATATATATATATATATATATATATATATATATATATATATATATATATATATATATATATATATATATATATGTAGGTCGAATCGCGAACCCCTTCCCATTAGTACTATATGGCATAAGGTGAAGCTAGGTATAGAAGTTGATGTGCGGCAGCAATATTTAACGGTGAGTTACAGCAAAATTAATATCGCTAAAATATTCTCCGTGTTCAAATATCTATGTATACCGATTTTCATGGCTATTAGTTTAACAAGATATAAGTTGATACGAGTTGGCGAGTTACAGTAAAACGAATAGCATAAAAATCTTCCCCATTAAAAAATACACACATGTGCCAAGTTTCATGGCAATCAGTCAAACGGTGTTGGGGTTTATCGATCTCATCAATACATACCAACATCCATTTTTAACCCCCGACGCAAAAAGAAGGGTGTTATAAGTTTGACGTGTCTGTCTGTGTATCTGTGGCATCGTAGCTCCTAAACGAATAGACAGATTTTAATTTAGTTTTTTTCTTGTTTGAAATGTGACTTTATCGAGAGTGTTCTTAGCTATGATTCAAGGAAATCTGTTCAGCCGTTTAAGATCATCAGCTCTTTCCTAGTTTATTTTTTTAATTTTTTTTAGTGAATGTGAGCAATTCTACTGGTCTGATCGATTAGAAATTTTGTATCATGTGAGTAATGTATTTTTTTTTTAAATTTAAATCGTATACATAGGTGTAGATAACTAAACAAAAACCAGGCACAGATAACTAAACAAAAGCCTTCAGACACCTCACCGACCACAATTTGTATTTCTACTTTCAAGTATTTCCCAGCCTCTGCGCATTATAGGCCTATCGTGTTACTCATCCTTGGCTTCATCCTTTACAACATGAAGAGTTTTGAGTCATTCAGGTAGATTGTATTCTATTCAGTATGCGGTAAAATGTTTAAATTCAAGCTCGAAATATATTTATGGCAGAATTAAAAATATGTTACGAAAATTATTTAAAGTATTTTATTTGATTTCATATAATCCTCCATCCTAAGCCGAACGTAACTGTGCCCACGGAACTTGAAACAGTGATCAATTCATATTAATAAAATTTGGCGGAAGCTGTCTAAATGTAATAAAAGTTATTTTTTTACTTTATTAATACAATTCCGCTAGTCTATTAATAACTAATACTGATATTAATGACATCAGTTGTTCCTAATCACTGAAAGTTACAGAGAGTGTAACTGTATTTGATAACGAATTTTAATGCCAACACTTAAAATAGCAAACAGAGAAAAAAAACTAGAAGAAAATTTGATGTTGAAAGTTTAAGAGTATGTGAGTCATACATTAATTAATTTAAAAATTCGTGCCGTTCTCCAGTCTCCAGGTTTACAAAGGTTTATTTAAAAAATCAGACAATAGTTCTGCCAACTTTCTGAGCAAATATTAACTTTTGAGAGCGAATCCTTTAGCGCAATTTTGAGCGCTGGAATAATAATGCCTCACTAATGATTGGTTAGTAAAGCAAGAGTACAGCACACTACCAACGAAATTCGTTTATTTCGATTGTCGCTTTTTGGTTTTTCTATAGGGACATTTAATGGACGTCATATAACGTGTCTTAGCATTAAATTACCTAATACAGTCTATTAATTCAGGAAAAGAGAGGAACTAAATACTAAGCATAGCTATTAAATCTCAACTGATTCGTACCAGCAACATTCTAACAGTTCTCACGTATACTCCGTTGAAAATAACTTCAGTAAATTTTTACACTGTCTTTCACAACGCAAGATAGTCTAGATCACGTTGAACATAAGAACATGTACTTTACATTAGCTTCTGTAATTGGACGACACTTGTTTTGACACACATTTGACGACTGCAAGCCAGATGCCAATGTATGGATAGAGCAACGATTCTATGGCTAAAAGATTTTTGTACCATTTAATTTCCATGCCGTACATGCACGTCTGCAGCTCTGTTTTATGTGGTCAGTTATTGGATGTTTTGACTCTCGCTTGTCTTTTATACTGCCAAAGCACAGACGAATGATGCCACAAAAAAACCTTATAGTGATTGGTGCAGTGAAATGAGAGACGCGTCAGAACAAAGACACGCCGCCAATTACCATGAATCAAAGCTGCCAACGTATACGTAAGGTATTAATAGAGCCATTGATTTTTAGTGAAAGGAATTTTGCAACAACTTGTTTTTATCTAGTCCGTGGTTATTGGCAGAATATAATAGGCAGAGGCGTGGCTTATTTGACTGTACCAATCAGAACAGTGTTACCGCGACACCACAAGTCTGTGATTTAGAGATAGGACCCCGAGATGCCGAAATTTAAAATCTTACAGTCACTGACCATGAAGCAGACAAATAGACGTTCACATAAGGCATTGAAACAAGTGGTTGAAGAGTTCTTTCCACCAAAAATCACTGGATATTGGCATTGAAACAAAATGGAGACAAAATATATTTTTTCAGGCAAACTCGTGGCTGTGACCAGTGTTTGTATAGGACTGACAATTCTAGGCTCGGTCCAGATGAATATGAGAAAAAAGTTGCTCATCTAATTATTGTGCATACTGTGCGATGAAAATGACCTATCAATAGGGACACCTATTTTTAGCAAAAATATTTCTGCACCAGTTTATTCAATGCATCATGTGATGTGCTTCATGGTCAGTGATTGGCTGTTACGTGTCTTACTTTTACTGCAAATCACAGTAACCTTATTTTGATTGGTACACTCAAATGAAAAACGACCTTCCGAACAGACACGCGACCAATAATAATAAAAACGAAACCGCACAGGTAAACGTAAGACTTTGAAACACAAATTGGTACAGAAATGTTTTCGCGAAAATCATGTCCGCAACATATCTACTGGCATACATGTACAATACATGAACAATAAGTGCCCTGGCATCTGTCAATATTTACTGGAGTTCAGTGGCTGCGGAAGGTATTCTTGTAAAAGACGGAAAAAAAGGGGAGGGGGCAAAAAATCGTCGATATAAATATATTTCAGAATTATTTCCTATAACGACTTATTAAAGCGGGGTCCTCCCTCGGGAAATTTTGGATTTTAGTGTGCAAATTGGTGCTATTTAAGTGGTTGTATAGTCTAAATATTGAATATACAGCTGGCAGAAACTGTAATTTTTTTATATTAAAACTTAGGGTGGATATAAATGCCTATACTGCCCCCCCCTTCTCCAAGCTACTGCTGGAATTATGCGGTAACGTAGCGCATCGCTTTTTGGCCGCATAGGGCTGCCGAGTGGAACCAGTATCTGAAGGTAGGTGTTAACCACATGCCCCATCACACCAGCCACTAGTTAAACGGGTTCGTCGAGTGACTGTCTCAATCGGCGCCGACCACTGGGAAGTGAGCTGCCACCTTCCTCCCCCCCCCCTCCTTCCTCATGCACACCCTTCCTTTCCACACAAGGGTCGATCATTCCCAGCCGCGCCGGACCTCTCTCAACAAGTGGCGAGCCGTACACCCTCCGTCCCCCGCGTGTCACCCTGCGGCCTCCAATCGATAAATTAATTACTCCGCTAATGAAGCTAATGGGCTCGTGTTTGGCCGTCCCCTTTGTGAGGGGATTAGCCGTCACGAGGCAACGGAGAGCGGCGAAGGAAGGGGCTGCTGGAGTTCATCGGGAAAGGGGGAAGGGGTGTTGACGCCGATTGCAGACCCCACCCCTCCCCCACTCAAGTCCGGCTCGGCTGTCTCTGAGATTACCCCGAGGGACGCCGCAGACACACACACACTTGGCGCACAGGACCACATCTGAGGTCTCCTCCTAGCGCCGGTATTACGCTAATGGGGCGTCGCCGTCCAGTCGCCGGCGCAAACAGCGTGCCGCGCGAGATCCTGCTGAATAAACAACCATCAGGCACAACAGGCCGTGTCACCCCTCCCCTCCGTCCAACCACTCAGCGGAGACGAGGTGCCCCACCTTCGCAATAGAGGGGTTCCGAGTTCAGCTCCCGGCCAATCCCTGCATGTACTTGTGTCTGCAAGGCCAGGTTAGGTTAGTAACAAATTTAGTCCACGTGACGTTCTACCACATGTTGCCTTCGAATGGGAATCACTAAGAGTCGCAAAACGATACGTAAACATCAGTGTTGTTCTTTCGTGCGTGTCGCTGTAACTCCAGAACCAACCATTTCAGCCCCATGTGTGTGTACGGCAGTCCTTCATCCTCCATTGATCAAGTTGCTTTCGGTTTGGAAATACAAGAGTTGGATTTAGAGATTCGGGTGAAAAGATGGAATCGAATGAAGGAATATTTCTAAATGTTGAATGTTCTACAATGTTAAAGAATGTTCTACAATATTCGAGAATGTTCTACAGTGTTCAAAATATTCTACAATGTTCGAGAAAGTTCGAGAATGTTCCAGACGATTTCTGATTATCGTAGGGACTTCTTGCTTTGGAACATTTGAGAAAGTTTTAAACCATTTCAAAATTCTTAAATGTAAATCAAAATTCTTCTGGAACATTGTAAAATGGTCCATTATCCTTATGTGGTGGTGATTTATTTTGACATTTGTTCAATTAAGCGTGTGATAATCTTACCCAGGCAGCCCCGGGTTTTGCGGCCAGTGTATCATATGGGCAGACGTAACTCACACTGACAAAGAAATGTGACAAGCTTAGGTAATACAAAACATACCACTGCGGATGCGTCACAGGTTCTGTTTAGCGTAGTTACTGTGTATCCAGGACAATTTACGAACGGTACCCGAGTTCAAAGCTGAAAACATATGCTGATAAAACTATTTGTTGCAACTACAAAATATTTTGTTGGGAACGGACCTGCCAAATAGTACGTGATGGTAAGTTTTACTTTACGGCCATTACTACACAAAAGTTATGCCAGTCGGTTGATATTCAACAATTTAACATTGCTACATTACTCATGAAAATATAACAAATATTGTAAAATTTTTGGCATCCTGTGAGTTACGGGTAGGTTCAAATATAGCAACATGTTTACTATTACTATAGGAATATAAAGGCTGTAACAGAGTTTAATGCTTTACAAGGTAAACAATCAGCATTAATGTCTACAACTTAAGACGCGATTCTGGCAAATAATGTGTGAAACCGAAACGATACACTTTTTACTTTCACAAACTAGTTTATGCTACAGAGAAGTGTGACGTTACAAAATATTTGTACATAAAATTCGGAAGAAGATTAATCGGTTATATAGAGTTGCCTGTATAGAAAGATCAGTACTTTATGCCCCACAAATTCTTACTGTACGGCGTTCAACGGTCGAGACTTTCACAGTTTCTGGTCGATGTAAAATAACAGTATAAAAGTATGTCAGTATTAAAAATACCTTTGATAAACAAATTAAATAAATCATTAAATTAGAAACAAATTTTAACTTACATAAGACTCAAAGTTCACGGTAACATAAGCACTATTAGATTCGTAGTGATCGCTTCCTTTCTGCAAATATTTATAATTTCCTACTTGTTGACATAATCATACCAACTTAAGAAACACATTATGTCGTTTTCACAGTATAAGAGCATTTAAGTTAGATAATCTAAATTAATAGGTAAATGCGAATGTAACTGTCTGTGTGTTACATTTTCACAACTAAACCTAAAAAAAAAAAAAACCCGAATAGCATTGGAATTTACATAGGAGGAGGAGGAGGAGGACATACGCTACTTTTCATCATCATGAATATTTGAGGAAGGAGAATAGAGAGAGAGGAGTAAAAAATCTAACGTGGTTAATAATAGGTTGTACAACTGTAATTGTTGTAGCTTAGTAGATTACAAGTAAGGTATACAACGGTCATTGTTGCAAGAGCATGTCACCTCATATCCTGTAGAGTTCCGTAACTCTTTGGAATTGTCAGGAGTTTCTTCTTATAAGCCTAGATTAAATGGGAGAGTTAGACAATATTATTGTATTTTCTGTTTTAGAGCCATGACATTTATTCAAATTGTATTACCAAAATTTTCTCTTCGACAAATCATACGATATATTCTTGGTAAACTGCTTGACATAAATAATAAAGGAATCTTTTTTTAATTTGTCATGCAGAACCATTGCAAGATAATTCTTGAAAGTTTATTTATAATTCTCTTCTCATGATTCTGCATGACAAATTAATGAAAGATTCCATTACTGTTCATGTCAAGCAGTTTACGAATAATATATCGTATACTTTGTCGAAGAGAAAATTTTGATAATACAATTTCAATAAATAATATGGCTAAAAAACTGAAAACCCAATCATATTGTCTAACACTCCCCCTTAAAAGTTGGTTCCTATAACATTCATCCGATTGCGATTGGTAAGTTGCTGTGCGCGACCCGCGAAGGTTTCTGATAAAAAAAAACTATATGTGAGTAGGAGGAAGGGGGCAAAACGGAGCAAGCGACAACGTGGCGTTCAAAAATTGTCGCATTAAATTGAAAACCTCGCGAACGAATGCGCGGGCCACCACTAGTAAAAATAATTTTATAGTATTCTTGACAATACAGCCTTACAAAAAGTGCTCACTGTAACCGTGAACTATACACAAAGTTATATTTCAGTATGTTAGATTGTTATCAAGCTACCATGCTGCTGTGTCACAAAACCTTACGACATCCTCAAGACATTAGATGTATAATTTTGTTTTTGGCTTTCAAATGCCCTTAGTTAATGACTGGAATTACAAGGAACAATACGATACATTAAGTGATCATTTTTGTAATATAATCTCCGGGGCAATGCAGTAGAATGGAGATTCAGATAACGCAGCGGGCGACGAGGTGAAGGGCAGAGGCCCTTTTTACACGAACCAAGTTTGCTTCAATTGACTGGATTAAACTTACTTAATATCATGTGATACCACGTTAACGTCATTACAGAGACTATTTTTTGTATTCCAACCCATGGAATGTGTTTAATTTCTTCAAAGATTTTCGTTCCGAACACGTTTCACACATGAACCCAAATTTTCACTCACCAAGAAGAGGTTTTTCTGACACTACTAATGCAAATAATATACTGCATTCTTAAATATATGCCACTAAAAACCAAAACATTATTAGATAAAATAAAATAAACAAAAATAAGAAGCAAATTTGGTTTGGACTAAACAGTTACTTTCGTGTCATGCAGGATAACTAGTTAGTTTCAAAATAAGGGTATAATTTATTTGGGAATTATTGGGTCCATCACTAAGCGATAAACTTTGAAATAGTTGCTTCAATAAGTATTAATAGAATAAATTTCATTGAATGGCAAGAAAACAATATTCTATTTAATATATATATATATATATATTTGCCAGCATGAAATGACCTTAAGCGTGCTTCCAGGCTAGAGCGAGAGGATACGAGTGATGTGGTTATCGCGGGACATTGTAGGCCGTTGGTCAGTACATTTGTGGGGTGGGGGGGAGGAACTGCCCGGGGAGATCCCAGAACGGTAATAAATAAATAAATAAATAAATAAATATATATATATATATACATACATACATACATACATACACACACACACACACACACACACACACACACACACACACACCAAAATCAAATCAGGCGAATGCAAATGAACTCTGGGATTACAAAATGAGTGATCATATTGGAAGTATAAATAAAATGAACATGGCTCTCCATTACACCACACCGGAGGTCAAATACTGTATTTTTATTTGCTTCAATAAGTAAGAGAAAATATCCGTCCCCCAAACCACTTCCTGTTTCTCCCTCCACACCTCTGAGTTGTAACTAGCATTCCATAGTCAGGCAGAGAACAAAAAGTCCATCGTTAAAAAAGCAGCAAACCTACTTTTTACTTCTTACATCTAGCGACGTCAATTCAAGGATGCGCTTAACACTACTACAGCTTAAAACTGGTGTCGAATACATGGCTTACTCAATATGAATTGAGCAACAATATTAATACAGAGAGTTCACTTTAATGTTTATATATACGAAACACATGATTATTAAGAAATTATTAAATACTGCAGCATTAAATACATAAATATATACTCACAATAGTATGCTTTAACTGACGTTCTGGAAGTTACTTATTCTTTGATTTTTAAGACTGATGCATGTGGGTTGGGGTGGGTTTAGAGAAGGTCATGGTTGGCACAGTACCAGGTGTTATTTTTAATATGCCTGCCGTGGTTTTATGAGGGTTTGGTGAGGGGAAGGTTGTGAGGGTGGGGTGTAGAAGAGGTGTAGAGGGTGGAGTGCGGGGGTGTTCAGGGTATGCATATTTAGGAACCTATGTTTAATGTGTTCAAATATAACCTTTGCGATGCTCTTTATTTGTCTGTGTTAGTTCCGAATATGTTCCAACGTGTATGTTCTGAACATGTTCCAACGTGTATGTTCTGAACATGTTCCAACGTGTATGTTCTGAACATGTTCCAACGTGTATGTTCTGAACATGTTCCAACGTGTATGTTCTGAACATGTTCCAACGTGTATGTTCTGAACATGTTCCAACGTGTATGTTCTGAACATGTTCCAACGTGTATGTTCTGAA
>PNEQ01121621.1:0-28445 GCA_003012365.1 Medauroidea extradentata | reverse complement strand
TTTGTTATGTTTTAATTTTTATATTCTTTCATTCTATTAATGACCTGTGGGTGCTGTACATAAAATGTAAACAATTGAATATTTGTAAATAACGCTTTTAAAATATCCGCGTGTTGTTCGAAACCGAGGTGTACGTTTTAGTAAATAGCTGCCTTATAATTTTTATTTATATTTCGCTAAACAAGTTGTCGATGTGCTTTTCAGTGAGAAAAATTATTTTATTATTCCCAGCGCAAATTGGACTTTTTATGTTTGTTATTACATACAGTTTCCTTTGTAATAACACTGCAGGGAAAATTATATAATAGTAAAGAACTTTGCTGAACTATAATAAAAACAAGGAACGTTTACCTTTGCGTTAGTATAATTATCAAGGAAATTAATTTTTGTGAAGTAAATACACTTTGCTGCTGTTTTTACCTGAAAACCGGTGTTTTTTTTCAGCGAAAAAATAATAGTTTTACGGCAAAGAAAGTGTTTTAAAGGTGCGCATACCTTTCCTAGCCACTTTCATACAAATTGGTGCGCTACCATGAAATCGCAGGAGACTCATACTTTGTTGACGACTCGTAATCAATGTGAGTAGCTAGTGTTCACGAAGTAGCTAACACCTCTGAAGCCAACCTCCCAAAATATACCAAATGTATGCAAGAAATAATCCGGTCAAGTATGTTAAAAACAATGGAGGTAAGAATACAATAATTCGCATAGAACTGAAAATTTGTACGAATGTTCAGAGCACCATTATAAATTAAATGTGAAAAGTCCTAATCGATCCCACATCTGAAAAAAAATTTTATTGGAAGTAAAATTTCGCAAATATATATATATATATATATATATATATATAGACTAGGCTATATATATATATATATTTTTTTTTTTTTTGCATTTTTCAGACAAACTTGAAGTTTTATCATAAAAATAGGCCAGACAAAAATTGTAGGACATTCCATTTCTATATCAAATGTTCTTACACTTTTTTATCCTAAGAATAACCATTTTTGAGATATAGCTATTCAAAAAGTGGAATGCGAATTATTGTAACCTTGAATGTCAATTTTGACCGGATTAAAATATATACTAAAACAATAAAAAGTAAGACTACCGTAGCGTGCAAATGTGCACCATGATATTCGTTTCTCTTGTTTCCAAACTCCAGATTTATAACTGGCATGGATGAATACGTTTATGTTTTTAATAACTCGTGTAATTTATCTTGTGAATGGATTCTTGCAGCTAAGCCTATAACACGTGATGGATTAATTTTAAATGAACCCTGAAACACCAAGATGGATAATTTCGCTGAGGAACGTACCCAAAGGAGAGAAAGGGCAAGCTAAAGAACCTTCAACCCACTCAAAATAAGTGTTATAATAAATTTGTTATATGTTACTACGATATTAATTAAAGCATATAACTTTTTTAAACATGCCCCTGTGTATTATGTATAATAAAATAAGTTGGTTCGAATATTCAATGCAAAATGTCAAGGAAAACTGTAACATTGAGAAATGTTGGCAAACTTTATATTTAATGTTAAAATATAAAACTGTATGATCCTAAATTAATATTTTATAAAAATAAAATACGGGAAAATAAAATTTCCAAAAATTTCTTTCAATGGCAGTATTTTTACTTGACCAATGTACCTTTTTATGCTTTTTGTTGAAAGCGTAATCTTTAAAGTTAATTTTCCTAAAATTATTCTATTTTTACTCTGGTTCTTCATTTGAAGTTGACAAATTGCCACGTCTTTTGATTTAAAAATCTACGAAAAAACTGAAGAAAAAATCGTTCGTAAAGCAATACAGACTGAAGATTATTAGAAACAATAATTTTAAGCCTCTAAAAATAGGAAAACGGTTGACGTATGCGAGAAAATATCAGCCATATTCGAAAAACACAAATATAGGAACTCGTTTGACACTTCAAACCACACTTCCTACAAATACATAAAATGATGTTGTCACCGCATATATAGTAAAGCACTCCACGCCAGTTAAGGGGCTTGCGCATAGAGGTGATACAGGATTACATACGATGGTAGCGCTCCATAGATTTTGTACCCAACACACACATACGCAGCTGTCTAGGGAACCACCATAAGTCAATATTCACACTCAAAGTTTCAGCCAAGTACGAAAAACATTCCGGTTGCGATCCTGCTATCATTGGATGTATTACCTGTGCATGTGACTGGCTGAGAAGATCATGGTAGGGATCGTGATTTATCGGGGGAAAAGTTTCTTTCGTTACTACTGAGTTTAATTGATATGACTTTACGACTGAACGAGTCCTCGACTGGCGCATGGACGGCGTTGCAGCGTGTCACACGTATTCTTTTTTACGCAAAACCGCTTAATTTATTCATATCATGTTTAGCTACGAAAATAACACACACTTGAACTATGCTTGTATGTTTTCAAAAATCCAGCACGCTTGTTAGAAACACGATTTTTGGGCCTCTGAAAATGGCTTTTTTTTAGACTGCTGTAACTTCGAAAATATTACCTAAATTCGTGAAGTACAAAGCGAGAGGCATGCGTTGGTCTTTACTTCATACTATTCAAAAATAAAATGCCGTGGTCACCGTAGGTAAAACACTACAAGGAAAACCTTGCACGCCAGTTCGGCGCCCTGCAAATAGAGGCGATATAATTCTCATAATGCGTGGGACACTGGCTCTTATCGCTACGCTGTTCCCACGCGCCAAAGGTGGAAATTCGACACCGGCAAAGACTCCTCTTAACCGTCATACAATCATACAAGTTGTAGGACATACCCTGATTTGGAGGATACACTGGCAGAAATTATAGCTATTTTCCACCATACCTACGAGTGATTTTTGGTGAAGATAATTTTGTACCAGCTTTTACATTGCGTTACATGCACATCTGCAGCTCTCCTTCATGGTTGTTAGGAGTGAGAGAGTGAGTGAGAGATTTTGGTCAGCGCTAAACATCGAGGTCTTAAGCGCTGGTGAAGGGTAACATGAGGTGAGTATGGAGCGGCGCCGGAATGAATGGGTGGGGGAAACGGGAGATCCCCGAGAAAACCCACCGACCAGCGGCATCGTCGGGCACGATTCCTACATGCGAAAATCCGGGGACCGACCCCGCCGGGAATCGAACCCAGATCGCCTTGGTCGGAGGCGAGAGGTCTGACCTCTCGTCCACCGCGGCCCCTAATGGTTATTAGGAGAGATGATGGTTTATCCCGGAAGAACTTGTCTGTTTGCTGGGTTTCAACGTATGTTCGTCGTGTCGGAAGCTGTGTTTATGCTACTGGTTGTCATGTTTACCTGAAACTGTTACCCTATTCGACCGAACCAATGAGAATTTCAATGGTATAATATTTGACACATGTGATTGGTCTGTAGACAACTATGTCGTGTCGGACTGTTAACATTCAATCATAAGTGCTGCAAAAAATAAAGCGTTTTGTGGGCTATGTTAATCCAAGAAATTTACGCGAAAAAACACCATCTCTAACCTACATCTCTAGATATTAGCATTCTGTATTTGTGTAGAGGCGTTACTCATTTGACTATCCGCCAATCGGAACAAGGTTACAAGGATACCACACGTATGTGATTTGCGGGTAGAACCCTGAGACATTGAGTTAACAACATCCAGTTACTGACCATGAATCAAAACTGCAAATGTGCAGTGAAAATGTTGCAGACGAGTGACAGCTGAACCAAATAAACGACATAAACATAGGAACAAACATGGCTGTCCCCAGCAGGCGTTGGAGCAAACATGGCCTCCACTGACTGAAGCGCCGCCTGCCAACGCTGTAAACAAACGTCGCCCCAGCAGACGATGAAATAGGAAAAAATTTCCCGACGTTAGAGAGAAAATTCACCAAAAAAACTGGTTCTAACCATCTCTATTCATCGGTTTCGTCGAGGACACGGACGAGGTGGTAGGTCGCGAACCGGCGGCCTCATTATACCCGGCTGCAAGCGCTCACTAACACCCCGGTTGATGGTAGGAGGACTACGATGAGGAGGGAAGGGGGTTCCAAGGCTAAGGGCAGGGATTCGTCTGTCCAGCGGCGGCGCGGGGCTGTCAGGGGTTCAACATAATTTCCCCGGACCAGCCCTTATCAACAGGGAAGTAATTTAATTTGCGAGCAAAAACACGCGACGGCAATCAGGCCTGTCGTTACGTCACGGTGAGCATCATTTGCCATTCCGCCTCCCACTTCCTCCGCCCACTTCGCCTCCCCCCACCAACCAACCCGTATAACCGGATAATGGACTCCAGCATTCAGAGCGCATCCTCTCTCGTCCCCCACCCTCTTTTTTATCCACCCCCTCCTACCTCGCAAACACCCACGGGGACGAATACATTTTTCTGCGCTTGTCCCCATGAATAGACTACAATTACTAACCGCGCGTGGGCTGCTTTCAGCTCCCTGGCGTTCAATTATCTTTTTCCGTACTGAAAACTAAATGCTAATTACCGCAGTGTATGTTGCGTGTTCTCCGTCCGCTCATGGAAATATATTTCTTCAAGGTATGGTACGAATATGCCAGCTGATCGTACAGTACTCTATTCTTTCCAGCTATTTCAAGCCAAAATAATTTACGCTGGGGTACAGGTATGAAACATAACAGGCAACTGAACCTATCGTATTTTTAGTTGTCATCACTACGACTATGCATTCTACGGCAGTTGCACTTGTACTGTTTCTTCTATTGAATTTTATTTAATCAAGAGGTTCTGATACAAATTATTAAGCTTGCACACTATGTTCCGTGATTATGAACGATCGCAGAGGCATCTTGTGGAAAATTCGGAATTTCTATAAAAATGACGTTTAAACTGAACGGAAAGCATTTAAACCGATGATAATATTAAAATTAATTTAAAAATAAAAGTTTGCGAGGTATTATATCTAGTACACGTCATTCGGGGGGATAAAGTGAGCACTAAAAATTTAACCTTTGAAAAATATCACAAGCAGTTACTGCATATAATTCAGCATTAACTATAGTTGCCTTTCGGCTTGTATGGTTGGCAGGAAATGACGCAATATACTTCTGTGTATTTTCCTTTTTAAATACAACAATACTGAAACAAAATCAACCGAAATCGACATAATTGTATTTCACATAGTTAAAAACATTTTTTTTATTAAACTATACAATTCATTCTGACTGCACAATTTATATTAGAAGCGCAAACATCATGTGACGTGTCTAGATAATTCAGACATGTCCCGTCGTTAGCCGTTACGCGCGGAAATATACAATTTGGCTGAAAGTAGAACATTAAGAGGGCTTTTTTCAGTGCTCACTCTACCGCGAACCACATATACATAACACTGCTGATGTGATAACTATGGCAGCAGATTTTAATATATTGTAACGACGGCGGATGTTTCGTCTTCTAGACAGGCTGCGTTTAGATTGTGTGAGGCATAAAATCACAAAATCAATGGAGCACTAAGGATTTTATTAATTTCTTATTTACATTCTGTTAATCCACAATGAGGAAATCCTCTGGGATGCTGGGATATAAAACATGTCAAAGCAATATTACATACACTTCCAAAAAAAATTACATAATCATAGTAACACTTAAAAAATTAAAATTAAAATATTGCTAAAGTAACTTAAGATAGAAACACAATTTATTACCAAGTCAAGAAGTAAATGCTTTCATCGCACGTCACAAATAAATAGTAATTTTAGGAATTATAAATACATTTTAGTCCAAATTATTTATTAAATGTTACTATACTTTATATTTGCAAGGTATTTACCAATTTCTTGTAGGTTATAAAAGCATTGAGTCAAACAATAACTGAACGGATTTAGTAAATATATTAATGTTCTGTTCTGTTGCATGTTTAGGCAATTTATTAAAAAGTGTATACCCGTATTATACATGCGTTTTGCATACACGGAGCTGTTGTGTTGCACATTTCTAAGTTTATAACAATTTCCGGTTGAATACTGATGAATGCCATTATTGGTCACATAATAGTTTTGATTTTTTTAAAACTAATTTCAAAACATTTATGATATATACATTGTAAAAGGTTTCAATCTTATAAATTTTAAATAATTTTCGACATGATGATGACCTTTTAGTTTCAGTGCTTTTTTTTTTTTTGTAAAATATTTTTTTTCCTTTCTGTTTGATTTCCCCAAAATTGCATTACATATTTAATTGTAGAGTGAAAAAAAAAACGAACATAATATACTATTCTTAATGCATCTGTATGGACCAGTTCTTGTAATGCTCTTAATAGAAAGTATATTGATGCCAACTTAGTTGCAGGTAATTGACATGTTGGATCCATGATAACTTTCTATCAATACACAACCCAAAAAATTAGACATTATCAGCTTCTAACAATATTATTTTTATACATACTAAATACAGGTAAATCTTTCTGTTGTGTTTACCAAATAGAATAAATTGTGTTTTTAATATATTTAATAATTTATTGTTTGTCTGGAACCAAATGTCAAGAATTTTTAATAGTGATGTACTTTTTACTTTTAAATTATCCTTATTCTCATCACTTATAATAAGTATTGTATCACCAGCAAATAGTATTAACTGGCCATCATCAATTGCTGTAGGCAGATCATTAATATAAATTAAAAAAACAACAGAGGGCCCAATATACTCCTATGTGGGACACCATCAATAATTGTCTCCCATCTCGAGGAAAATATACCTCATTTTGCATCACTGATATCTATTCTTTGCTTTCTATTAGATATGAATTCAATAATTTATGTTAATTTCCTCTTATTCCAAATTATTCTAATTTAGCTAATTACATTTCATGATTTACCATATAAAATGTTTTAGTTACATCACAGAATATCCCATTTAAATATTTCCCTTTATCTAGAGCTTCCAGTACTGGCTTTGTTAGCTGAAATATAGCAGTCATAGTGGACTTTTTTTTTTTTTTTTTTCGAAATCCACTTTGTTCTATACGGAATAAATTATTATTTTCTAAATATTTTATTAATCTATTATACATTACCCTTTCAAACATTTTTGGAAAAACAGGCAATAAACTTATTGGTCTATAATTGTCAATTTATTGCTCATTTATTTTCTTATATGTAGGTAAAATTCTTGCTAGTTTTAACCTTTCAGGAAAGCAACCTAGTTTTAACGATTGGTTTATCATAAATGTAAGACGTCTAACTATATTATTTATACTATATATTCTGATCATGTTGGTAACACCATAAATATCAACAGATTTTATGTATTTTAACTTTATTATAATGTCTTTAACTTTTTATCATCTGTTGGATATAATACAAACTTAGATTTTGTAACCTGTAACGTACTGTGAATAAACTTTTTATGAGATACTGGTATTATTTTAGTATTATCAACCATGTTCAAATTCTTGCTTACATTTATGAAATTCTTATTAAAAATATTTGCTACTTCAGTTTCTGTTTTTACAACATTCCCATTATTTAATATTGTTATTTTATGAGAATTTATTTTATTGTTCCTTCCCATTTGTTTATTGATAAATTTCCACATTTCCTTGAGTTTTTAACATTTTGCTACATTTTTTTTGGGTTATATATATTTTTTGCCAATTTAACAGCTTTACAGCGATATTTCTATTGATTTATGTAATATTCCTGAAAGTGTGGATTTATTGTTTATTTAGAAATTTTATGAAGCTCTTTTAGTTTCTTGCTTGATTCAATTATGTCTCTTGTAATCCACTCCGGTTTATTCTTTATACAATTAGAATTTTCCTGCAAATGTTTTCATATATGTGGGGAAAGATTTCTCAAATTATAAAATGAACTTGTTTAAGAAGTTATTAAAATTAGTATTTACATCATTTGATCCATCAATATTCACCCAGGGTTCAACACAGCCTATAGTTAAAGAATTGGAAGTTTTCTGCTTTAAAATTCCTAACTACTCTCGTAATTTTTTCATTCTTTTGAAGAGTCTATCATAGTCCAATTGTAAATAATTGTGCACAATGATCAGAAAGACCTGGATTCTGTACACAATTTTCCACACATAAATTTGGGCTGCTAAGCACATAGTCTATCGGAGTTTTTGTAGCATTAGTACAGCGAGTACTAACTTCAATATTGTTGTGAATATCCAACTTTTTCCATTATTTCAATTAAGTGTAATTTTTCTTTTGAATTATTATAATAATCAATGTTTAGGACACCACACACAATTGCCCTTTTTTAAAAATGAATTTTAAAATCTGTTCTTAACCTGAGATCAAATTTTTCAAAGAAAATATTTTAACTACCACTGGGAGGTCTATATGAGACAATTGTTACATGTATATCATTTAACGCCAATTCAATTGCAGCACACTCAAACACCTTCTTCACTAATGGTTGTTAAATTATCTAGTTTTTAGCAAATGCTGACAATTCTTGTTTTACCATTATACAGCTACCTCCATAACAATTGCCAAACCTACAAAAACTACTTATCTTAATATATAAAATGAAGTGTCCTGACACACTCACTCACTCACTTATCAACGCACAGCCCAAACAGCTGGACCTAGAATCATTAAATTTTGAGGGAAGCTTTCCCTTGCCCCGTAGGCACCCACTAAGAAAGGATTTTTCGAAATTCGATAATGAAGGGGTGAAATGTGTTTTAAAAGAAGCCTTGATATCTCACTAACCGGGAATGCTATCATACATTTTTTAACTTCATAATATTGTCCAAAGAAATGCATATTCACATTTTTTTTTTTTTTTTTTCGATTTTGCGAAATTCGAAAACTAAGGTGGTGAAAAGCCGTAAAATGTGTTTTTCATTAATCCGTGATTTCTCCTAAACCATTTCAGATAGTGAGGTGATTTTTTTTAAAAGTATTTTTACAATTTTTTGAAATTCGTCCTTGAAATCTCTTAAAAATAATAAAATGTGGTTTCAAATAATTATCTGTACCGCTTATACCCGTTGAGATATCGAGATGATTTTTTGATAAGAATGAAGTTTATGTAAATATCTACAAATAAAATTCAGGTACTTATGAAATTCGAAAATTAAGTCGGTGTAAAGCAGTAAAGTGTTACAGTCTCCCGAAAAAAAAGAGAATGATCACGGAGAAATAATTCAACAGTCGTTTCTTTTTGCCAACCTACTCATAAATAAAACCTCTTTGGACTGTAGCCTGTACACACGAAAGAATTATCACCAAATATTGTACAAGGACAATATAGGTAACTCATAAGAAAAACACGAGACGTTTTATTTGGTTGCAGCACACGCCGACAGGATCGCTGTTCATTCTGCAGTAGCACATTGCTCTATGGGTAGTTCAAGGTTTATATATATTCTTCTATGACCCTGATATATATGTTATGAACACGGTCGTAGAAGAACAGGTCTGGACACTCGCCTATCTAACAATGTATGTTGCTTGACCCCCTTGTTGTTTTGCTGTAGTTCGTCAAGTTACCGAGCATGTCATACTTTTTGGCGCTTTAATCCGGGCGGTCGGACTCAAACTCCGCCTACTTTTTTCCATTGTTAAATTTATAAAGTAAATAAAGATTTCTGGAGCCTTTTCTTAAATTTGTGAGCGAAGGAAGTATTTCATCAATTGATAAAAATACGTTTTGATAAATTGTTTATCTTAGTGGAAAGGAAGTGGGCGGAGTTTGAGTCCGGCCGCCGTAACTGAAGCGCCAATAAAACACAACATTCTCAGTATTTTCGTGAACTGCAGCCAAACAACAAGGGAGTCAAATATCCAGGCGAGTGTCCAGACCTGTTCTTCTACGGCCGTGGTTATGAATAAATTGAAAATTTATCGTGATTTTAGAATGTAGACATACTTTGCTTGATATTATTTTCATAAGTTAAAATTCAAAAACTTAATAAACACTTTCTCATACCATTAACCTACGAGAAATTCAGTCTGTAAATTTATAAACACCATAGAAAATAAGAGACATACGAATGTGAAATTTGCTGGTGTTTCCAGCACACGCCGTCGGTAACACGTTATTTGTTATCACGGCCTGCCTTTAAGCATCCACTCAGGTATTGTATAAAGTTTGTGGTGTGGGAGGGGTGGGGTTACGGGTTCATATCCCGTGCAAGACTTTGCGATTGGAATTACTATGACATCATACGAGCATATTGCGCGTGCTCTTCACACTGAGCTAAGACAATTTATAGTTCACTGTTATTGAGTACGCTAGCTGTTAAATACCTTCATCGCATATTTTATCCAGAGTTACTGCTTACGTTACATAATTTCACGCGGGCAAAGCCGCAGCCGGCCAGCTAGTTATTTTATAATTAAAAATACAGTCTTTTATACACTCTTATTTTGTTTAACCAATGTTCAGTAAAGCATAACATTTGTGGTACAATGTCCTTATTGAGTATAGAAACACTTCTATTACAGAAGCTTTGTTTCTAATGGACTGAACATTGTAGTGTAAAACATTTAAATACATATTACAGTTTGTGTGTGCCACTTTCCATTTGAGTATTTTCCTTACCTATACACAATTTGCTTTTAATGATTTAAATGTACATGGATTTTTTCCAGTAGATTTTTTAGTATTTGAACAGCTGTTGGTTTTTATTTTTATGTCATTTTTAACTAAAAACTTTTTTTCCTGTTTCCTTTAACCTTAGTTCTTATTACCAACTTGTCTAGTAAAGTTCTGGTAGACGGCACAGAACTTAGGCATGTGTTGAAATTTCCTATACCATCCTTATTCTTATCTACCTTTACCAACAGTTTATCCAACAGAGTTGGGATTTTTTGGTTGAACAGACTTTACCTTAGCTTTAACTATGGCACAAATTTTTAAAGCTATATAATATTTACCAAAGTTATTGAAATGAAGTCTATGTGTATTATACATGTCTCTGTTGATTTTATTAACTTCAATACAAGTCACATTTGGAAACTGGTTACATACATTGAGGTATTTTTGTTAGTTTCCTTCACTATTAAATTCACACAACAGTTTCTATGAGATCATACCTGTATGGAGCATTGCCAACGATAACAGGCTTCTCTGTAAGTTTTCTTAGGTTTTCTTCAAGACTCCTGGCAGCACAGTCCCCTTGATCACGAGCAATGGTCGTTAGAGCCACCAATTATTACCACATCATCATAACCACTTACACTTAAAGTCTCTTCTTTCACACATCGCAGTATCAATTCTTCCTGAGGCGCTCCTGGTTTTACATAATCCATAACACTGCAGTTTGGATCTTGAGATTTGATTTGATCTGCAAGGCCTCTAGCATGACTGTCTTCTAATAACAATGAATTAGTTTTCTGATTATGATTGTTCTTTTCCTGCTGCTTGTTAATTACTGGCGTCGACCTTTGCTTCACTTCACCTGAGGATCTGTTTTGAAGAATACCTACTTGAACTATTCTACTGGACACTCATTTTGAGGATGTGTGTTGTTGATCAGCATTTCTCTTAGAGAGTTCATTTATCTGATTTTGTAAAATGTTATTAGTCTTAAGCAATTCTTGTAGTTCTTGTTGCAATATTTCAATTATTTTCCGTAATGTCATTTCATTTTAATCTACATTTTCTGAGAACATTACCGATTTATCACCATTTTCCTTACAGGATTTGCGTAACCACTCTTCATTTTTCACTAAAAATACGACTTTATACCACCTGTCCACAACGAAAGTGATACCAACGATCACATAATTCGCACAATATGCCATTCTTAACAGTCTTTTTACACTTATCATTATATCATTACTTAACTTTGTTCGTGTCCTCATATGCATCGATCACGTCCGCCATGCTTGATACTCTTGATAGGCGTACATGAAGCAGTTTCGCCTCTATGTGCAAGCCACTCAACTGGCGGGGTGCAGTACTTACTATTATTATTTTCCTTGTGGGACTTAAAGCGATGACAACAGCATTTTATTAATGGGATATATGATTTTAAATTAAAGTCCAACACTTTTCAATTTTTATGTTTTTTTTTCCGAATCTGCGTAGTACGGATTTCTGAAACAAAATAGCTCTGCAATGGTGTGTAATTATTAATTATAATAATTTAAATTCAATGGATAACAGGTTAACGATTCTTCTCAGCACAATTTTACTATGCAATGGAAATAAAACACATTTTTGCGATTATTAATTGTTCAAGGCAAAACTTATTTCCGCGACCGATGTTAGACATAACATCATTGTACTTATCTTTACTGTGAATAATCATACTTATGTAGGAAAGAGTTTTTATCGCGGGTAAGTTAGTATCTTCGATACCGAAGGGATCACCCTTCACACACTTCAAACTATGACGCCATAACTTAAAAAATTCGGCACGTTTATTTAAAACATTTTCTGGTCCCACCAAATGACAAAAAAAAAACGAGGTTTTAAGACTGCCGTATCTTTAAAAATAACAATCGGATTCGAAAATCAAAACTATAGAAACGAACGTTAGACTTCGAACTATGCTGCCCACAAATAAAATATTGTGGTCACCGCTAAAAGTCCTGCAGGAAAAAAGATAATAAAGCACCGCACGCCAGCTGAATGGCTTGCACGTCGGTCAACGGCAACCTTACCACACTAGCCTCACACACACAAACGCAGCCTATCTAGGGAGGCTCCTTAATACTAAAATCTCACTTGGTTTCCTGCCACTTCTATGTATGTAAATAAAGCAACTGTCAGTGTTTATGGATTGTGCAGTACTCAAATTAACGTCTGATTACACAATAAATAATATTTAAAAATTACTGTTCTAGACAAGATGTTCTTCAAAAGTGCATTCTTTACTGTGAACAATATATATACCAAACTAACAACACTGATGTTTCTAGCCAGTAATAGAGTTAACTTTACTTCGACTGAAATCGAGCGAAATTGGGTTCTCCGATTTTAACGTTGAGTTGCAACCCTACGCTCGTTGACTGGGAGAATGGTTTCTAAACTGGCAATGATGGGAGAAACCTATTTTTTTACTTTAGACACAGTGTAATTTATACGTATCCCTACATATATACACAGAAAAATTATTGATTTTGTTTTCTAGGTATTTTTGCAATTAAATTTCAAAACTTCATCGTTGTAGTGGAAAATGTGATGTGATGGATTTCCCCGAATTTCACGGCGGACGTGCAGAGGGGAGGAGGATAATTCCTGATAGCCCACCCCTCTGGCTCTACTCTTGCGTTATGAGATGTTAGGGAGGGGTACACGGTGTAGGCAACTTGGCCGCTTGTTGCATGGCAGGCAGTGAAGGAAACAAAAGGAGGTAGCGCGGGCGGCTCCAGAACGCGTCGTGTTAGGAAGGGGAAAAGGGGGTGCACAGAAAATATGGCTAAATGCTGGAGGAAATGAAACGTGCAGAGAAGCCGGCAGATAAGGGCATGAAGAGCGCGGAGGACGACTGGAGCGAGGGACGAGGACGGAGAATAGTGAGGGAGGGAGAGAGTGAGAGAGACGGACAGATACAAAGATGAGCTCGTGAAGCAACTTTCAAGAGAGGTAGGCTACAGTCTGAACCGCATCTCGCAGTATGACGGACGGACCGGCGAGAGTAATTAACACAGTCCACGTCCATTCGCGGTGCGTTCCGACGAAGCTGACAGCACTGAAAATAACCCAATGACCCATTTCTAAAACTGCCACGCGCGTGACTCGTCCTCAGAAAATTCTGCTCTGTTGCCTAAAGAGTTTTCCTGTCTGTGGCATTTATTTGAAATACCAAATTAAATAATTTGTTACAAAAATTACTATGAACGATTCGCCAGATTAACAGCAGACGCTAGCATTCTTTTACGTTCGAGGCACGTAAACGGGAAAAGCGATAAGTCGAATATAACACGTCCGTCAAGCACCTCATCGCCTCTAAGCACGAAGGACTAAACTAGCGCGCAGTGTTTTCGTAGAAACCTTTTTTTCAACGGGACTTCAAGCGATGACCCTGTTATTTTATTTGTGGAAAGTATGTGGTCAAGTCCAATGGTGGTTTCTATGCTTTGGTTTCCTGATTACATGTGATATTTTCTCAGCTACAGGAACGTGAAAAAGTCATTTTAAGCACTTTTGAGGAAGTTGGAAATAGTTTTTTTTATTTAGCGGACGGCATTTTCAAAATCGCAGGGACACAGTTTGAGGTGTCTTCTTTTCGTCCAAAACTCATCGGAAAAGTTTTTAATCGTTACGCAAGAAAAAATACTTTCCGTGTCACGCTACATCACGTCTCACGCGCCAGATCCTTGACGGCATAAGTAGGTTAAGATAAAAACAATAATGCCACAGTGTTCCTATGATGCGTTAAGACGATTAAAATTATACTGCTATTGTGACATTAATGAGAACTTGCACGGCCTTAATCACTCCCCATCTGCCTCTAGCTCTAAACTTAAGGCCGTGATCTTTCATTTATTTCAAACAATTGCAAATAACTAGCATATGTTTTAACCAAATACTTAGAAAAAAAATTTGAGACTGTGCACAGTCATACGATACATAATTTGCCAGAAAGGTTTTTTTTTAATAATGTACCGTTTGCTTGCAAAAAAATTATTTTGATTCATTTTGGCTATTTTGACAACAAAATGTGTAATATTTCAGGGGCGAAAATCTAAAAATTAGTTTGGTTTATTGCAACAGAAAAATTCAGATACAAACGATGATATATAAGTGTTCAAACTGTAAGAATGAATTTTTGATGTATGTATTAATTTGGGTTAAAAAAATATTTTCGAAACCACTGCAAAACTAGAGAGCGAAGCCGGAGCTCAATTTAGGTAAAGTCGTTCACTCGAGGCCTTCTCTATAGAGAAATACATGCAACAAATACTGAAACATCTAAACATGCTACTTTCTCATGAAATCTATCTATAGACCTACTGATGAATATTTACACATTTCATACATTATTTTTTTATTTAGAGGGTATATTAACGTCGCACGGCTTTATGCTGCGCTTAGTAAAGGACCGCTTACATAAATCTAAGTAAACGACACAAATATCAACACACGACTAGGATCCGAACCCAGGACCTCTTGCTTCGTAGGCCAGCATGCTACCGGCTATGCTACAGAGGCCGGCTTCCTTACTGTCATTTTATATGGTTTTATCAAAATAGTACCAGCTCTTACGTACAGTACAAGTAACTAACTCGGAACTTCAAATCGGATATATGAGAAAGGACACTCTCTAAGGGACTTGTTTACTTATAGGTATCCAGTATCTTAACACAGCGTCATAAAAATTATTTACATTTTCCTTGTAAGGTTGAAAGTCAAGTACATATAATTCATTGTTACTTCTGCGATAAGACGACAGCTGTTTTAGTACACCATTGATGATTACAAGTCAGTAATGAATAAGGTGATTATTTGCGCCGGCGTGCTACCTGCTTGTATGGTGCGAAACCAGTAATTATACACTGTGCTAAGTGCTTGTATAACACTGTGAAGTCTACACGCTAAGCGAAATACTCGTGCTTCTACTAATAACATACTTGTAACTGCCAGTGAAAGATTAAGTTTTGAATGACCAACAACTTCTTTTCTCAGACATAATACAGGTTGTCCATAAATTATCTTTACAGCAAACGTCAGTAACTTGAGAACTAGACTAGATAATCACAAACGGTTTGCAGCATGTTACATATAAACTCCTAAAGGTTTTTATTTTTATTTTACAGGTGACACTGATTGGCTGAGATATGTGGACAGACACCACAGGAGAAAGCGCAGAGTGACGCATGGTTCATTGAGACGAAGTCCGATACCCAGGTCCAAAGAAACTTTCGGACTCGGTATTAAAGGGAACCTCCGTCCCGACCAAATATTAGCGCTTGGCATAAGTCGCTTATGGAAACTGGTAGTGTGCTACATAAACAGGAAGAGGGTCGGCAATCTGTCTCAGATGCTACTGGGGACACGGTACGACAAGCATTTGCAAGGAGTCCGACAATGTCAGTGCGTACGGCAGCCACACTGTTGGAAATGCCACGATCAACAGTGCACAAAGAGTTGCATGCAAAGTTACGACTGTATACCTACAAGGTTCAGTTGCTGCAGGCACCAAAGCCAACGGACAAACCTCAGCGCAAACAGTTTGCATTGGAGATGCTAGTCAAGATTGATGCCAACAATGACTTTTTGAAAATGATTTGTTTCTCCGATGAGTTAACGTTCCATGTATCAGGCACACTGAATCGACATAACGTTCATATCTGGGGATCAGAGCGTCCGCGTGTGACACGTGCATGGAAAGAGATAGTTCCGAAGTGAATGTGTGGTGCGGGCTTATGCACGATTACATAATTGGTCCATTCTTGTTCATTGAGTCGATCGTAAACAGTGGTGTTTACTTGGAAATGTTGCAAGAGTTTGCAGTCCCACAGTTGGAACACCTGCAGCCTGACGTTATCTTCCAACAGGATGAGGCACCATCTCACTGGTCCCTGATTGTCCGTCAGTTTCTGAATGAAAAGTTTCCGGATAGGTGGATTGGACGCGATGGTCCGATTCGGTGGCTGCCAAGATCACCCGACATAACACCACTAAGGCTTCTTCTTATGGGGTTTTGTAAAGGACATGGTGTACTGAACAAAGGTAACAGACCTACAGGACTTAAAGACACGCATCCGTAATGCGTTTCAACATGTCACTGTGGATCATGGTCGTAGAAGAACAGGTCTGGACACTCACCTATCCACCAATGTATTTTGCTTGACCCCCTTGTTGTTTGGCTGCAGTTCACCAAGTTACCGAGAATGTGGTAAATGTTTGGCGCTACTATCAGGGCGGTCGAGCTCAAACTCCGCCCACATTTTTCCAGTGTTCGCATTATAAAGTAAATAAAAATTGCTGAAGCCATAATTTAGGATTGTGAGCGAAAGGAGTATTTCATAAATTGATTTAAAAAAAACGTTTTGATAAAAAGTGAGAGGGAAGTGGGCGGAGTTTGAGCCCGACCGCCCTGATAATAGCGCCAAAGACGCACACGTTCTCGGTAACTTGGCGAACTACAGTCAAACAACAAGGGGGTCAAGTTTCCAGGCGAGTGTCCAGACCTGTTCTTCTACGGTCGTGCTGTGGATATGCTGGAGCGAACAGGGCGTGAAATGGAATACCGACTGGACGTTCTTCGCGCCACTAGGGGTGCACACATTCACGTTTATGAATGAGGTCACAAAACTTTGTGAGTTTATATGTAACATCCTGCAAATCGTTTGTTATTATCTAGTTTAGTTCTCAAGTTATTGACGTTCAAAGTTGTAAAGATAATTTATGGACATCCTGTATATACTAGCACCAACTTATAGATGAGTAAAAAAGTAAAAGGTAGAGCATTTAACGAAGAACACTGTTAATTAAACTGGAAAAATTAAGAATATTTAAGTTCAAGTTTGTTATCTTTGACTCACTGAAAATGTACTTCCGAACGCAGTGTTACTGCGTGAAGTTTTACATTTACTTATCTGTGACAGTAAATTTCACTAGTCTTTTACTGAAATTAATTTTAGTTTTGAATATATAATTTCAGGATGTCGCATTCTAAATACTTTACTGGCGGGACATTCTCCATTTTAAAATTTTTCTAGCATATTTGAGGCGTTAATTTCATAGCTAATCCTTGCCGAAGCTTGTTCGTAAACGTTTACATTGGCTGTATTCAAACACAAGCAAGCCACGCAAGCCTCAGGTGCATTGTTTAACCTCGGCAACTTCACATACTTGCCGGCTCGTGAAATAAAGTTCTACAGAACGGCAATTCTTCCACAAACGACGTCGTAAACCAGTTACGGTCTGCACCGACGATCATGTCTTAAACTAGCCAAACCAGTTCTTAAAATCCTCATTTCAACTCCAAGAGGACCAACTCTCCCCCTCTTTCGCTCAGCGTGTGTACATATGTGTATGTACACACACATATTATATACACACACGATCTACAGAAACAGCCGCGTAATAAGGCACACCACGCAAATCCTGGTCTTAATTGGAGATGATAATGTTAGGTCAAAATATTGTACGACGACATTTTACGTGCGCAATATGACAACACTGCACGGACGGAAATACTCCCCTCTTGAGCTCCACGTCCAGGTATTATTTTACGTATGTTACGTCAAGCACACGTAGAATGGTTTTTGGGCTGCTTGCGATTTTAACCTGCATCCATAATATGCAGGTTAGAACAGTAGTAGTAAGATAAGTAAGATAACTATAGAGCGCAAGAGTGGACTAACTACAGCGCTATGTTGCCACATTGTGCAAGTAAAATGTTATCTACAACATTTTCCCATCAAAATTTTTGCCTCCAGTTTAGCCCAGGAAACGCATGATGTGCTTATTACGTGATTGGTTATATTATATATATATATTTAATTTTCATAAAAAATTAGCGTTAAACACAGTTTCATTAACTTTTTCTTAATTGATTATGTTTGCTTAAGCAGGTAAATACTTTATTTTATTAGCGTAAGAAAACAACTGCGGCAAAGCTTGTGTTTGTTACAATATATATTTTGTTCTGTGAATACCTACTGCTTACGTAGAAGGTACGAAAACACGCAGAAAAATGTTTCTAAGGCCGTAATCTATCCGGCTTGATAGTAATTAATACGGTTGATTTGACGGGAGTGCTGTTGTGGCTACGTTTGTTGCATATTAAAAATTAAACTTTCTAAAAGTCAACGTTATTTGGTTAACGTAACCATTTAGTTAGTCAAATCGTGTAACTGTAAGTTGTAACACGGAATGCTGTGGTTTTGCACAGAGCAAACGTGCACGGAGTGGGTAGGTTTATTTCTTCTTAAAAGCCACAGTACTACAGCTAGATAACTGACATTACAAAAAGCTTTCTCGCCATCCCGTTATGATGCATACAAGTATTTCAAAATTAATTGCCTTTAATTAGAAGGTAAGTGAAGGCCGCTCTCCTGGACGCAGTTAATTGGACTCTGTTTTAAAGCACGCCGCATCCTATGAATCCAATTACCACGCCATCCCCTCTCTCCAATTTTTCCTTCTCTCTTTCACTCTTTGAATAAATACGTGTTCGCCGGAATTAAAATAGCCAGGAAAGCCGACAATGATAATAGTTGTTTTTACACACGTTGTAATTCTGTGAAAATATATCCGCCTCACTGAACAAAAATCTGAATAAACATATAGCTGCTACAGTATTTATTTGCGTCACTGTGTGATAATTATCATTTATTACCCTCTGCGAACCGGGTGTTCATATTTGGGACATGAATGACAACTAAAATTATACCAGTTAATTTTTGTAAATAAAAGGACGTATCGAATCACAAAAAAAAAATATCTAGCATGAAAACTACGAATTTGACATAGTCACTCGTTTCTGTGTGTTTATAAATGTTCTAAAAACAGTGTTAATTTAATGAACAATAATAATTTAATGATCATTACAACACATGCCGGGACAACTAAAGAAGAATATCATAGACCCTAATGCTGTCACATACGGAGGTAAGATTTCGTTACATCTAAGGGCAGTACATTACAAGTATGGGAAAATCACCCTATATTTGCGCAGGAAATTTTCACAAGTGATGGAGAAAAACATTCTCAGACATCTTAATGTTGTTATGCAGAGGGCAGCCAAGCCACACACGTAAAGAACAGACAAAAACAAGTTCCTAAATAATAATAATAATAATTGTTATTATTATTATGTATTAAAACTTCAGCAGCTAAGGAACCAAAGTCCAACAGAGTAGGGTATTTGAAAACGAGGATATATTAATGAACAAAATAACAAGTGTTTTAGTAACAAATTTTCATGTTCTACTTTATCAAATGTGCCACTGAGAAAAAAGTAATGTTGAAGTTGCCATACTTGTGTTAAAACAGGGACAACAAACTAGTTTGTTTGACGGTACCATCTGGACAGGTCCTTCAACAATCTGTTCTGTAGAAGTTACCATCTGGTGTGTAAAAGCAACAAGGCTATTAGTTTCTTCTACAGAACAGATTGTTGAAGGAACAGTTCACATAGAACCGACAGCCAAACTGTTCTGTTGTCCCTATTTTATCACAAGTAGGATGGTACCTGCAACTATACTCTTCAGTGATAAGATGGTCTCATTTTGTCTAACACCGTTACATTGTGGAAAATACCCTAAAACAACATACAGTCTATCAAAACAAATGCCCTATCAGTTAAAATATTTAATACATATAAATAAATATCGTATGAGGTAGGTACCCGAGGCCCGGGTAACGCACGTAACGGCGTACCACGAGGAATGACATTAAACGCGGCCCTACATTGGAGAGCCACGGAAATGGAAACGATGGGGGAAATGGCAGATACCCGAGAAAACCCGCCAGCCAGCGACATCGTCCGGCACGATTCCCACATGCGAAAATCCGGGGATCGAGCCTGGATCGCCTTAGTGGTAGGCGAGCGATCTGACCACAAGGTGACCGCGGCCACACTTTGAAATACAATTTGGACTAATTTGAATATTATTATTATCGTACGTATTACGCAGAACCTAAATCATGATATTAAAAAAAAAAAAAAGTTTAGCGGAAGTTGTAAGTCGACTACTACACCACGCACCAGTTATTCAGCACGGCAGTGTGGAATATATCACTTTCTGTTTTTTCAAAATACATTTCCCGTACACGTTAGAGAAGTACCACTATCGTGTTAGAGAACTTTGCCGAACTGTACATTATAGTACTTTTACATTTTATGTAACGGAAACTAAGTAATCCATCCAAGTTAAGGAATAATACAGGTAAATTGACCAGTACATATTTCTTCCTACGGTGCATTTATAAAACCTCACTAAATTCCTTTGTATTAAGTTGTGTAACATGCTAAATATGAAAACCGGGCAGTAAATTTACGTATGGATAATACTTTCCATGTATGTAATGTATGTTGTGACAAAGCATTCAGTTTATCCTTGTACTTGACAACAGTGAAATTAACTTCCAGTTTTTTTTCAGTACTGCCCACGTATACGGTACAAATTGATTCACAGTACACCACACAGCTATGTCAACAGAACCGTCAGGTAAGTGCACTCGTTCTTGGACTAGAGTCTAGTCCTAACGGTCTTTACGCCTTGCCCGTAGGCCACAGATGGCCATCAGAGGTCTTTATAGTGGCCCACCAGCCTTTTTAAAAAATAAAACATGCATTTATAATTGAAAATGTTTGTGACTATACACAGTATTCTACACTATGTCACACCACAGTAGTTCTTAGCGCCGTACAGGTGTCACTCAGATTGAGAATGTGACCCACACTGCTCTGCAGGTAGAAGACCCTGACAGCTTATTGGTCCCTATGTGAGCTATTTTTTGGGAATAGTATTTTTAAATTCTAGAAGAGTACACAGTTATGACGTCACGTAGATTTGCTGTCTAATTTTTCAACGTAAGACATTTTATACTTTCGGTTAACTATTGACTTTTCAAGATATTTAATTTATGATGTTAATTATCGAATTATCGAACATTATATTTATATTGTGTGTGTGTGTGTGTGCGCGCGCACGCTCTGAAAAAATTAGCTTATATAGTTAAACCAAATTTCTACACATCTATAAGATTGCTTTACGGTATTTGCTTCCTTCTCCCTTCTAGAAGTTAAACATCCTATATTTGCATAAAAAAAATGGAATCCGTGACGTTAAGTCGGTCGGAAATATTATGCTCCTTACTTTCCTTCGTACAAGATATTTCGTTCTACTACTATCAGTCTGAATTCACTTCAATATTGACAGCACTTGATAAAACTCGTTACAGACCACACGTCTCAGGCAACCAACCTAAGAAAAAAATATCACGTCAGTACTTTGTGAGCATGGAGGAAACTCAATAATTACAATTATGTGTATCTGCGTAACATAAATAACCGTAATGTACAACGAGAGATGGATTAACAACAGCTTACAATAGTTCCGTTACTTAATTTTGTTTGCTCGAATCCCGCGCGAATATTGTGATTGCGTTTACAGTCAGCTCGGTTAATCATGTCCCTTGTTTGCGTAACATTTGAAACTTGTAATACAATTACCTTAGTAACACGACAGAAGAGTATCACGGTAATCAGACATACATGTTAGTTGGCAGACTCTACAAACGCAGACTATTAGGGTGACATTTCGAGAAATTCTTCCCTTTGTCTGAGGGCGGATATCAATCAGCAGAACACGTATTTTCTACGGCAAATTTGTTGTAATTGGCTTCAGTCAACTCACGAAAGATTTTAACGGAAAAATGAATCAATTCATTATTATTATTATCATAGATATTTATCAACTGTTAAAACTTAGTACTCTGATAAATCAACACGCGCAATCTTAAAAATAAAATAATCACTTGGACTGGGCTTTTACAGCACAAAGCACGCAAAAAAAAAAAAAAAAACACCACAGTATACAGAATATTATAAAAAGGTACGGCCAAACTTTCAGGAAACATTCCACACACAACGAAAGAAAATATGTGATATAGTCATATGTCCGGAAGCGCTTAGTTACCATGGTAGAGCTCAATTCCTTACATCTCGTTAAATGTCATCGTAAATAACACTTCGTAAAGAAAATGTACCAAATACCTAATGGATTGGTTCTTTTCAATGTACTTTACTTCCTTGGTTCGCCGCCAGGTGGGCCATTCGAACAATATGGCTGACTAATTAAAATTTTGAGTAAATATTAATTAGGAGGTGTGTAAACAGGTTTAAAATAGAAGGGTTTTTAACCTAAAACATAAATTAAAGAGCATAATACTTTCATTTACCTTAAAATATACCAGTCTGATGTGTACTTTTGAAGTTAAAGCAGTATGGCGGCTGGCTAATTTGGTGACTACCTCTTCCCCCTCTTGGCTTCACTCCCCTCGCACACATTCCGACCTCATGCTACCCCCGTGGGTAGACACACCCAGGGTTCACGAACAAGAGTGCGACTGACAGTCACCTATATCGCAATGGAGTATGTCGAAGAAACTAAATCCAGTCATGCATTCCCGTTCCACATTTCTTTCAAAGATCATACGCAGTAACATTGTTTTGGTGGCAAAGTCTAAACAAATACACGCCGGCAATGACGACGAAGCACAGCTGCAGATGTGCTCACCAGACAATGAAACAAAGAGGTGCAACAATTTTTCTTGAGAAGCAGAGGTTCCTAACTATGTTCTGCGAATTGTCCACACACTTCAGAAAGGTCACATAAAAAAAGAAATATATTAATTTTAATTCCTGGACTGTAGTGGAGTGTTACTCTGCTGAGATAAATGCCACGAAGGCAAGACGTGGCATGTTGGCGGAAGAAGAGAGTTGAGCTGTTGAAGTAAGGGTGGGAGGTGGGGGTGGAGAGGGGGAATGAAAGGCGGCAAACTGGCGAGATGAATGGAGCTCTCCTCCGGCTGAGCAGCGCCCTAGTGTCTGGGCGGATCACAATCTCGGCAGCGGCTCTGCTCGCCCATCACTCCACCTTCTTCTTCTTTGAGTGGGTGTGGATTGGGAGGGGGGGGGTTACGCGTCACGCAAACAGCAGCACGTAGCCTAGGGGAAGGGGGGAGGGTTAGACTCCCATTGTCGAGACCCAGCCAGCCGTCTGTACCCGCGCCTGCCTTCTCGTCTGCACGCGATCTGCCGAGGGCGGATTGTTTGTGGGGGTAGCGGGGTGGCCATCCTTCCCCCTCTGCTGCAACGATGGCGATGCTGTTTTGTTTTCTCCTCCCTCTTCTCCCAGCGCCCACAGAAACGCTCGGGCAGGGTTTTAATCACGGGACGAATCCCCACCCACACCCCTTCCTACCCCTTTTCCATCCTCATCCCCTCGAGTCAACATCAAAAACAACTCCCGCGCCCAGCTGCGAGTGAAGATTCCCCGGGTGTAGTTTACAGGTAGGCGAAGCTGTCTTTTATCTCGATACAGGCTGGGGCGGACCCCCTCCTCGTCGAATTTGTTTATTTATGCCGGGTGGCGGTGTGGAGAATGGAAATAAAAGGAATGATAGGAGACAGTTTCGTCGAGTGAGATCAGATTGAACAGGCGCACGTGCGATACATGCCAACATCAGCAAGCCGCCTCACAACGGCGTCTTCTCGTCACGCAAAGCTAATGAGTTGAGTCTCTAACAATTAATTACGACTAAGTGGTTCCTTCGGCGCGCCCTGATGGTTTCGTAGCGTTTCACATTTACATAATTATTCTGTGGAAGTGACGATGTGTTCGGGACAGAAGCGTTTTAATAATAATTTTGGTTTTCAAAGCTATTATTTTCGTAACATATGAAACACATAAAAAGCAATTTTAAGATTATTTTTATTATCCTGAAAAAATTAAATAATATTTTTGTTAATTGATGTCATGCTATCTCAACATTAAAAATAGTTATATCAAAGTTAATTAAATAAAATGTCTTAAATATTAAATTTGATTCATTTGAGTCATGTTACCTTACTCAGCATCTGAACAACAGAACAAGTCAACAACAAAACAGGGTAGGATTAAGTTGTGGGATTTATTAGTATAAGCCCCATTTAATTACTGTGCGCGGTTACGTATTGCCATTGATCAGCCGCAGAAAAATAAAATCCAGAAGCTGCAAAAGCACTGTTAACGATATGCGTGTAACCTATATTAAAAAAAACCGGGACCATTTTAGCAAAGCTTGTAAAACAACTAAATGGCATACAATACACAACCGGAGTAAACTACATTTTGTTACATAACTCAAAGCTCAAAAGGATGTTAATTTGCCAATACCCTAGTTATTTGCTCTCCAGGCTCGTTATCAGGTCCACAATGCACACGACACATACAAAACTAGAAACAATGATATTGTTCAAATACCGAAACATACGAAAGCTATTTTTAAAAATTAATATGATTATTTAGCGAGTCACTATTGGAGCGAGCTGCCAGTCCGACAAACAGACAATGTCAATAAAAAATTTCAAGAAAAATTGTTTGATTAAGTTGTTGGCGGAACAAAATATCAAAATGACAAAAGTAAAACGAAAAAACAATAAATAAATAAATAAAGATATTATGGTGAGATCAATTTTTTTTTGGCGTTGCAACTGTTTGTACGTAATTATAAAACAATAGCAATAGTAACATTGTCACTGTTTTCTTTAAAGCAATTTGTTTTCTTTATTTTTATGCATTTCTAAGTGCACTATAATTAATATGATTAAAATTTAGAATCTGCGTTTGTTATTTGTACAAATATTAAATTTATACATATATTTTATTACGTTATGTTTTTATGTAGACAATGGAATTAAGTATAGTTTCTGAATCCAGTCATGCACTCCCATTGCACAGTTCTTTTAAAGATCATAGTTTCCGTATTAGGTTAACTTTTCAAAATTTGGATATTGTATTAGCTTAGGTTTAAATTTAAACACTTCCAGTTGGAAACTCGCCAAGAGCTGACTCTTTTAGTGTATGAACTAATTAAATTAATAAATCGAATGTATGTCTAGTTTGATCAAGTTTAGGAAAATAGTTCTTCGTAATTCTCGTGTGATAAAAAACATCCCAAAGTTCACCAACTGAAAAATGTAAAGACAGTATGTTATACTTTAGCGTCACCTTAATATTAAGAGCCCAATACAGCAACCGCACGTGCGTAGGTGCAGCGTGTCAGGAGAAAGATTTTATAAGAGATACTACTAAACGCGCACGTCATATCTTTATCCACGAAAAGAAAACACATTTCAAACTATGCTTCTCTATTACTGTTTTTTATATATAATACTTAGAAACATGATTTCGGGGCAACTCAAAATAACCAAAACCGGCATGTGCTGGACTTGACTACGCACTTTCCATAAATAAAGGGTCACCGCTTAAAGTAAAAAGCCAACGAGCAAAACACTACACGCCGTTTTCGCGCCCCGCTCATAAAGTAGAGACGCGGCATCTAGCGCGTACTGTATAGGGCTCTTAATAAGTATACTCAGTAAAAAAAACGCTTCAGATATCTCTTGTGGTCAAACTATATGTTCAATAAAATTGTTATAGTTATTAAAATATGAACACAGCATGAACAAAATTTTGTGTACCAAGGTAATGAAATTCGGTCCATGGGTTTAGATTTTAGGGTCACGCACACATATACACACATTGACAGAAAGTGTTCTTCACAACAAAATATTAATTTAATCTTTGAAAGAACTGTGCAATGGGAGTGCATCACTTGATCTAGTTTCTTGGACACAATCCATAGCGATATGTGTGTCTGTCAAAGAAAATATATATAAGCTAATTATGTTTTAGTCAACTGGATACATACACACCACAAAATTCCACGAATTGAATCTAGTTAAATTAAAAAAAAGGACAAACAGACAAGAAAAAAAATGAAAATCAAAAGAAAACATAAGACACCAAGGCAGACAAACCCAGGATTGAGGTCTGCTTTGGCAAAGGGACAAACAGATACAATGTATGTAGTTTTACAGACAGACAGTACAAACGACGTTTCAGGAACAGATTCCCAGTTCTCGAAACGACGTTCTACTGTCAGGAAAACTACTGTGTTTTGTTTCGTCTCATCGTTGTGTTGCTTGTTTTTCTATTCGTGTCTGATAACTACAGTGTTTTGTTTCGTCTCATCGCTGTGTCGCTTGTTATTTTTCTATTCGTGTCAGATAACTACTGTGCTTTGTTTCGTCTCATCGTTGTGTCGCTTGTTGTTTTTCTATTCGTGTCAGATAACTACTGTGCTTTGTTTCGTCTCATCGTTGTGTCGCTTGTTTTTCTATTCGTGTCATATAACTACAGTGTTTTGTTTCGTCTCATCGCTGTGTCGCTTGTTATTTTTCTATTCGTGTCAGATAACTACTGTGCTTTGTTTCGTCTCATCGTTGTGTCGCTTGTTATTTTTCTATACGTGTCAGATAACTACTGTGCTTTGTTACGTCTCATCGTTGTATCGCTTGTTTTTCTATTCGTGTCTGATAACTACTGTGTTTTTGTTTCGTCTCATCGTTGTGTCGCGTGATGATTTCTGTTCGTGTCTGATGTAATCGTGGTTTTGTTTGGCCTCATTGGTGTATCGTATTTTAATTTTTATTTTGTGAGTCAGACATTTTAACTGTTTGTCACTTTGCCAAAGCAGACCTCAAACCTTAGTTGTCTGCCGTGGTGGTGTCTTGGGTTTCCTTTTAATTCGATTTTGATTTGATGTCTGTTTGTCCTTGTTTTTATTTGACCCGATTCCATTTACGGAATTTTGTATTGTGTATGTATCCTGTTGACTAAAGCATACTCTGCTTACTTATATTTTTTATTATCTTTAGTTTTGTTTGACAGCCATCTATATCGCAATGGAGTATGGCCAATAAACCAAATCCACAAAATATTAATTTTCGAAATTTTTTGTCAAGGTGAGTGACTAACGAATTTTAGATTTGCCCTTAGAACTGTGCACGGCCGTCATCTGTTGCACTTTAATAATTATGTTTTAATTACTACACGAAAAATAACTATACATACTTTCTGCGGTACAAAATCGAAACAGTATGGTACATCACCATAATCGTCTACCAGGAAAAGTAAAACGCGGCGCCTTAATACTAATTTGCTGTTCGAGTGTGAAATTCGTGTTTTGTAAACATGTACGAAATAATGCTAGTTTTGTGGATGTTACTAGTGACTACATTTATCATAGGAAATTAACAGCAGCCAAACATTCGCATAAAGGCATGCCAAAGGCAATATTTTCATGGTTACGACAGCATACACCCCACTAAAACCAACATAATTACAGAATAATTTACACTGAAATTAGATGTTACAAAGTACATGCTTAAAGTTTGCACACGTAAAATTACGTATGTTTTATATTAAAACTTTGCAGAAAGTGAAGGATTTTATACAGAAATTAGCGACAACTTTTGTACGCAAAAAAATAGAAACCATTTTATCATGACCAAATATTTTGTTTTCAGCAAATAGCGGTATTCCTCGAATACAGGGGCGTCGTAAACGGGAGGGGGACGGAGGGGACACGCCCCCCCCCCAAAAAAAATTTTCGTAGTTTTTAAGATTTTTTAAGATTATGATTTCGTTCAGTTGTATACTAAATATTTTGACGCAGAAACTCTTTAAATAGCAGCATTTTGCACTTTAAAATATAAAATTTCCCGGTGGAGGACTCCTACACACCCCTTTAATACGTAGATTATATGTACACTTTCTCTACCAGTGACGTCCGCCAGAAAAATCAAATTGTTGCAATATTGCCTGGCAAGCCGGACAGCAACACTTCCGAGCGGCAATCAGGTCAGCGTTGGGAAACCACGGAAGACAGCAACTCACCTCACCCCCCTCGTAGTTGCACAATATCGAGGACAAGCACGCCGATATATGGCACGGTTACCAAGCAAACCGGGGCTGTCTGTCTTCAGGCGGTCTGTCGGCTGTCGTCG
>PNEQ01121620.1:57106-71229 GCA_003012365.1 Medauroidea extradentata | reverse complement strand
TATATATATATATATATATATATATATATATATATATATATATATATATATATATACATATATATACATATATGTGTGTGTGTCTGTGTGCGTAAGATGTCCAGGGCGTCCAGAAAAGACCGCATAAGTACACCACACAATTTCTGGGCTAAACTGGAGAGGAAAATGTTTCTGACAGAATGTTGTTCGACATTTTATACGCACCGTGTGGTACCACAACGCGAACACAGGCTCCTTCGCGCTCCACGCCCAGGTATTATTCTATGTACGTTACTTAATGTAAGCACAGAGTAATGTTTGGACTGCTCGGGACTGGAACCTGCGTCCATACTATGGTGGGCAAAACGGTAGTAGTAAGATAAGTAAGATATTTGTGGAGTGCGAGAAGGGACTAACTACAGTGGTATATTGACCCATTGTGCGTGTAAAAAGTAAAATGTTCTTCCACAACATTTTGCCCCTAACATTTTAATTTCTAATTTAGCCAAGGATTTGCGTAAACGGCTGACTCTGGACAACCTGTGTACACGTAAGTAGGACACCTCAAATGACGAAAATAGTGATAGTAACAAGAAAATGGAACAAGTCTCAAGAAAAGAAACAGCACGGAAAAATCAGACAAAGAAAATACAAAAAAATACAGTGAATTAATGAAGAGGTTTCGGGAAGAAAATAAAAGAAAAGAGGTAACGGATTTAAAGCTGTGACTGGTTTATGTTAAAATGCTCTCTCAGAGGTGAGTAATCGAAAATGAGGATAATAATAATAATGTATGTTAAGAGGGTCATTAATGAAGACTTACAATTATGCACAGTGTTTTTCCCTTACATCACTTGGAACAATACACGAGGCTTACTGGTAAAATGAAACTGAACAGTTGTACTGCTACGTCTCGTGTACCGACGGGGAACATTTCACACGTGATAGCAAGATGGACCTGCGAAATTCCCGAGACGTTGGACTAGTGTGGTTTCTCTGCGGCTACTGACCGTCGATTATAAGCACTACAGTATGATAAAACACCACTGTGTGTACTGCTGCCATCGTCATAATTTATACGCCATTTTGGAAATGTTTCTAGCTACTAAGAAAACACTTTGTATTACGGTTTTTGTCCAGACCAGATAATGTTACGGATAAGTGCTGCGGGTGACGTTATTGTTATCACCTTTGTCATTATTTCTTAATGTCTGACCTCTTTCAGGGCTAGACGTTGACGTCTATGACTGTAAACGTGTCTGCATATTTATTTTAGCAGTTATGCGGGTAGAACTGTCTTAAGAATGTTGCTAATTTTAGTACCCAACCAGAAACACTTACTCCGACAAAGAATAGGTGTGATTTAAGGCGCAGGTACCTAATTCGCGTAGCAGTTATAAGGGACCAAGCAAAATATTTTTCCGAGATTGAGTGTACTTTAATTACAATTTATTATGAAAATTCTTCGTGAAATTTTGTTTGACTTATAGACATGCACGCAATTCGTACATAGCCGCACACACACACACACACATATATATATGACTGTATATATATATATATATATATATATATATATATATATATATATATATATATATATATATATATATAGTCCTTGTAGTAAACGCTATTGAAAGTCTCTTAAAAACAATTTTTTTCTGCTGTTTTGAAAAAACTACGTTGTTTTTATCGCCATCATAAAGAGTTTGAGGATAATTTATAAACACTTAACCCTGCAGATTACTGTAATAACATAACAGCATCAGAACAAGTCATCTATATTCCTGTAAGTTACTTTTTTTAAAAAAGAAAACCAATCACAAATAAAACAGAGTGAGAATCACTTCGACTAAATGTACTGCTCCTGCGAGGTATATTCTCTCACACTTGTAAAAACAAGTTACCTTACCTTGTTTACCTATTCTTGATTAATTATTTTAATTGTTGAACTTGCCTTTTGAGGATTTAATTTTCATGCCTATGACAGATTTTAATTTTAACAATTACTTGGATCTCGACATTTTTGCTGGCCATTAAAATCCACTGTTTTTTTTTTCTTCAGAATTGTTATAAAAATTGTGTTTTTTTATGACAATATTGTTCACGTCCACGTCAGAAATGGCATGAATACAACTCTTACGTCTGCTGATGTTCTACATGTGAACCACAGCCATTTGGTTTCGTAATAACCGTTTTCTGATTGGTGCAATCAAGTGAGAAACTTCTCTCAAGGACACGCTGTCAATAACCAAATAAGACAATAGTGAGCCCTTACACAACTGTGCAATAACTAACACGCTATGAAAATTCATACTATTTATTCAGTCCATGGAAACATTTGTACTTTTTTTTTCGTTCTGTAGAAGAATATACGTATACTGAAAATGTAACGAAACAAATGTGTATCGTCAAACGTCAGAAGTTATTAGAAAAAAATATAAGTGTTAAAATTATTCAAGTGTTAGGCGTTATGAAGACTTACGTATTATTTATTCACCATGAGGCAATAAGCGGTGATGATTCACAGCATAAGTACTTCAAATCATAAAACGTGCTGTGAATCTGTAACAAAGTAGTATACCTGCGATGCAATTGATAAGGAATTCGCACTTAGCCACTTTGATCCTCTTATCTCATGAGGAATTATTTTGCCGTAATTTCACACGTACCCATGAAAAGTGTGGATTAAAAAAATAATGAAAAAATTGTTGTTACTATGTAGGTGAAATACATAGACTTAAATTGAAACACCGACGTTTTATACCTTACACAAGTCCTTGATATAGTAAGGACATTACGAGCATTTTTAAAAAAATAATTTCTTTCGCAGAGTGATTATCAATGGTTTAAAAGTTATGAGTAATCAAAGCATAGACTGCAAATGTTTGAGAGATAATTGGCACAGAATACCCAGAGCAAAACTGCAACATATGCGATGAACTCGAGCTGGACTTGTCATAAAAATTGCAGCACTAGCCAGGAAAGTCACTCGCCAGTCAGCAACTGCTGACGAAGAAATGCCATACTAGAAGGAAATGTTCCACCGTATGAAATAACCTGTGACATTGTTTCATCTTAAAGTCCCTGTGCCGAATTTAGGTAAAAACACCTGTTGAGCAAAAGTCTAGTTTGATTAACTCCTGCAAGCAAAATTTCGTGTCAGCTAAAAACTTGCGGGCATAACGTCTGATACGTAAAATTCTGGCTAGGCAAAACGCTTGTGAGGAAAACGCATGTAGGCAAAAGTCGAGTCAGCTAAAGCGAGTGTTGGAAAAAACACAAATAGGAAAAACGCTGGGTACACAACACGCCGGTCAAGCAAAACGTTGGTTCAGAAAATCGTCTGATAGACAAAACTCTGGCTAAGCAAAACCTCGTTTAGGCAAAACACAATTTAAGAAATATTCCCTTTAGGCAAAACGCTGGAAAGATAAACGCTTGATAGACACAATTCCTGTTGGCAACACGCCTGTAGGAAAATCTCGTGTAAGTCCAAATGCGTGCTAGGCAAAATACTTTTAGGCAAGACGTCGGTTAGATAAAACCCCGGTTTCACATAACGCCAATCGGAGAAAACGCCGTTTAGTCAAAACGCTTGTTAGGCTGAATACCTGTACGTAAAAGGATAGTAGACCAAATTGCAGGCAAAACGCTGATTTTTTAAGCAAAACAACTTTAAGGGAATGGCGCAACCTACCAGTAACAAATTAGACAAGACGTCCGTGTCTGGAGCCTCGTGTAACCAACACGCGACCAAGTGCACTTCCAGCGAAGACCCCGCCACGCCATTTCAGTGGCGGACCCAGGGAGGCACGCCTCCCCCCTTACCCTCAAACATTTTAAAGAAAAGCTTATCCAAAAATGTAACCATTTCTTTAAGAGGTATAGCCAACTAATTTTTGTTAGGAAATTGCTTAAATGGCATCATATTGTACATTGAACTCTCTTTTTTTTTCTTAGGTATAACCATAGATATATAGAAGATCAAATGAATAGTACGAAACTGGAACAGTGACCGCAACGATACAACCGATTTTCTTTGGTCGATTACTATACATTGAATTCTATTAATATCACATATTATATATCGATTGAACATTTTATATTGTCGTAACTACAGTCGCCGTTTGAATAATTTGGTTGCGTAGTTAGAGTGCTACGTCGTAAATGTAACACTTTTTTTGTTTGTGCATAACCAGGGAATAGTTTTTGACATTGACGATATTGATACTACTCGCATAAAAAATCATTATTTTTTTCTCTAGTCGTTCACACCTAGGTTTAAATGCAAGTCCAGTTCACTACTTCCCCTTCATATTTAAATAGCAAAAACTTAACTTAAATCACAGCAATGAAAATGAAAGCACTCAGCAATTCCAAAAGACCATTTAAATTTTTTTACTTTCACTTAGTTTTTATTTTCTGTGATGTAAGATAGTATTTACCATTTACACAATCAGGAAATAGTGGGCCTGCATTTTCATGTAAACTTTGAAATCCAGTCTCCTCGTTTACTGGGAATTGTTGTCTTACAGTACACGAAACGTATCTTACAATTGGGAACACAACACTTATGCGACATAACTTTCAGCTATTAATAAAATATAAAGCTTCTGACCACTTCGCGCTTAATACATTAGTTTGTCAAACTTAACCATTCTTCACGCCATTTCTCTTCGCGGCGAAAATGGCGACCACTGACCAGTACAAAATTCAATTGCTTTAAAAAAAACTTAACATCTACTATCTCACTCTAGCTCACTCCCGCTAGCGATTGCGTGTGGCAGTGGCGCGAACTAGCACTTTGTACCCAATCTGCTAGTTGAGTTTACAGGGAATGGGTAGAACCTCCGGGCCCCCCTTTATATCTTGGTGTGTAGGTATATGCTATCTACTTCCTAATCATGGATGGGCCCCCACCTGAGTACAGAGCTGTACTTGCCCTTACGCCATTTTTATTCCGTACGTATGCGTAGCTGTTCTGTAACTGCGCCGAGAAATGTGTCGCTTTCCTTGTGAATACAGACGTACACAACCGGGTGACACAAATATTTTTTTCTTTCAGGCAGTTTCAATTACATTAACAAAATATTTGCGTCTTTATAACCGACTGTTATGTGTTTTATTTTTTTTTATTCTTAGTTCTACTACTCTAAAGTAACATAACATAATGGTTTTCGTCCGATTGTAAATTATGTTATTTTAATTGCAATCCAACTAAAGCGAACGTCATTAAGGGTGCCTTATTACACAACATTAATTTGCTCCTAGTCAGTATTTTGTAACATCCCTGTGTGTGTTTTCATAAACTATATTGTAACTAGCGGTTAAACATTAATTACTATACAAAAATGTATTTATAAATTTTACAGGGCACAAAACCATTAGCTGTACCCGTAATGTTACAAGTCAGGTCCAAGTTTGTACTCCTCCCGTCATCTGAGACGAATATGTTTATGATTCTGACAATAGCCGGTATGAATGTGGGGATGATCATATTATGAAACACATATTTACAATGTCAACCATATCCACTTTTCTGTTCAAAAAAATTGTTCCGTACTATTTCTGATGGCCAGGTGGTTGGAAGCTGTGTCGAAACATCTTATGGACTAGCCCATGATTCACAAGCTGAATGGGTATGTGGTGGAAATCACGCCGAGTTACATCATAGAGACCTGTATCAACTGTGCCTTAACCATACGAGACCGGCCTACGAGGCTCAAGTCACGTCTCAAGCATGATGTATTTTCTATTATTAGACCCCTGTAATTCGGTTAATCCCCGGAGTTTAGCCTGAGTACATAAGCCCTAATCAACGGATTTGGAGGGAGTTCGCTATTGATCGTGCTAGAAGAAGTTGTTATGCCTGTGGAGAGAGACTGATGAAGACATCTTGGTGACATCAGAGTCTACTGTGAGGCTGCAGGCACATACCTTCAGAGCAGTATTAGGCGGACTTCTACTGCGGCTCGACAGACAACAAGGAGGTGCGCGACGGGAGTCGAACCGAAGACCTCAAGTGTGAAGACAGTAGTGCACACTCGGGGTACTGCGCAGCACATGGTGAGCCATCACCACTTCGGACTATTAAGGTTGTACATTGTCACCACTATTTGAAAGATTGTTGATTGGATATATGACTGAACTTTTATGGTGATTTGTAGTCTTTGATTAATGGTAAATATATTTGTGTTTTAATTCTCAAAGTTAATTAACGTTTCTGTGGCTCTGTAGTAATTGTGTGCATAGTTAAGTGTGTTGTGAAAGTTATATTTGATTGCTGTTTGTGTATTTCTGTAATCTTTGTGAGCTAGTAAATCTGTTACTTAATTCAACTCTTTTATTTCTTATTATAGGACCTATATCCCAAAGTGCTCAGAGAATTACCCACATGTAAATTTTTGCTAAACGTGTAACACTATGAAGTCTTTCAAGACACACAGAATCCACTTGATGTTGCAAAATTTTGGCAAAACTCCGTATAATGTTATTTAATGAAATTTTAACAGTTTTCTTAAGATTTTTCTGATGCGATGATAATGATAACAATATGTACTGAACATATATATTAAAAACCTAATTATCTATTTTAAACTTAATATTTTTATATAAACATCGTGACTTACAATCTACTTTCAATAAATACCAAAAAAGAAAAATTAACTTACGGTGTCGGTGAGAAAATAGTATAGGTTATTAATGTTAAAGTCGTGGTTATTGAAGCACGGTATTTTTTAAATTGATTCTTCATCGCGTGTTGTATTTACCATACTTCTGTTTATAGGAACCACAAATGTGTTTGGAATTCAGTTTCAACTGGAGTGTTTCTACAACGCTCTGGTCTGTAGTAGTAACATTATGCTCTGTAAACGAGAGATATTTTTGCACATTCTACAGAGTACATTTTTGTAGGATCAATCCAGATAGATTCTATAGTCAAACAGAGTTGTCATTATTTTAATGTATTTTAACTGAACCGACCTTGTCGATTTGACCGGCAAGTTTGACGACGCACAAGACAATTTGGACATGTCAATTATTAGCAACTAAAAAACATTGACATTATTTATACGTCTGTATATTCTTCGCAGCTACGTTTTGAACATTTCACATCAATAGAAACTCTTACGTACCTTGTAATCCAGTAACCCACTTGTGTTAATTTGCAATTTTCGTCATGAGCATTGTAAACATCACGTTTCTTCGCAATATACAGACATACGTACTAAACAGAGACACAGGTATGAGCAGTCCAACTATCCTCATGCTACACTAGTGCACTCCTGTGACCAGCGCCATACGTCAAGAAATTGTTTATAGTTTTATTATAATTATTTATCTTTTCTACATCTAAAATTAACAAATTGAGATAATATGTAATTAATTTTCTACACATCGAGTTTTATAAATATAATATTCAGCTTTCATTACGTAATTTCACGTTTAATGTTGATAATTATTTTATTGTAATTTAAACTTGTTGCTGTTGTTCCCCCATTTTGGGCGGACTATATTTTAGTTTATATTCTTGCTCGCCTTTTGTATTTATACCCGTGCTTTTTTCATATGTGTGTTCAGTCGGCTTTCTGCGTCATGAAAGTGTCAGTCTTGTTATTCGTCATTGTAAATGTTAAATGGGTCGTTATGCTGCAGGATTTGTAATTGATTAATATTCGGCACCTGTTAGTTTGTTGTTTGTAATTTTCTTGAGTTGAAGTCCTGTAGCATGATGGCCGACCTCCTAGTCTCTCGTTTGTTTGGTTTTGTAGTTGTTATTTTTTTTTCTCTTGATTAGTAATTCAAAGTAACTTTCGCGTTCGGTTTTTTTTTTTTTTTTACAGTTTCACTTTTAGTAATTTCAGTATTTTGCAATAAGATAGAGAGAGAGGCAGACATTAGCTTTATAGTTTAATTATGTTGGAATTTTAATTTATAAATATTGGCATGCAATTTTGAATATTAGAATTTTGCAGAGAAAGTAAATTATTGCAGATAACTACACGCTTTGAAGCTTGGGTCAAATTAATGTTAGTAATGTGATTAAATATTTTTCATGCATTTTATTGTGCCCGACTTTAGTAGAGTGTTTGAAGAGTTGTTAGGGTTCATGTGTATACTACCGAGGTATGGGACTCGATAGGTTATGCTGTTTGTGTGTGTTTTGGGGCGTGTGTCCCCGTGGTTTAAGTGTGTTATGGGGCGTGTATCCCCTGAATTTTACCACCTGTAATTATAGGGGTTTATTCAGATTTGTAATTGTATTGTGGTCGACTACTGAGGCAGTTAGCACTGTTCTTGTTATTGTTCAATTAGTTTCCTATAAGGATAGGGCTAATTCTTGTGATCCCGTTCAACAATCTCCTCTAGGGCTACTTTTGATGCTAGTTACAGTACAAATTTACATGTTAATTTCTCACGCCTTCAAATAAAAATGGTAAATTAATATTCAGTGTACTTAACGTTGTGTTTTGTATTTTTAGTTTCCAATGTTTCTTGTTAGGTTGGCAATTTATTGAGTTTTGTAAAATATTTAAGGTTAAGTTAATTTGTCATATTTGTTTTGGTTTTGAATAAATCCCTGTTCGGATTAAACCCGGAACTTTGATCGTTGCTTGAAGTTAAACTTGTGTTACCTCTTCTATGTTTGAAATTTCAAGGTGTTCTTGCTTGCAGCTATTGCTAATTTTTAACTGCTATTCCTTTACTGAGATTTTTGAGGTTATGAGATTGATTGGTTTAGTGTGTGGATTACTTTTGACTTAGCGCCCTTGCAAATCTATAGGGATTCGCAATCCACTTTACTTTGGTCTTTGTAATTTATTTCCGTCACCATGAGTTGAGGTGCTAGCCCCTAAGTAGGGGACGGTACATAACTAAAGAAATACTTTCATATGGGTTAAGACTGTGCATATGTATATTAATTATTATTCTATTAAAAGTTTATATTTAATACTACAATAGTAAATAAACATTTAAGTATTTTCTTTCTTTAACAAAAAGCTCTTCAAATGTGCTCACTCAAACTGAACAGTACAGAAATCATTTAGATATTATATAGTAAACTGTGCGGAACGCACTGTACCTTTGACCGTTTTTTTAATGAAAATGTTTAAATTTAAAGTAAAGTACAACTATTTTCATATTTACCGCTTTGGCTGCAAATATATATATTTTTTACATTAATGTTCTTAAAATTTTGCCTCGGTTTTAATAGATAACTTGCACATAAGTAACTCGGTGGAGAGTACAAAATTATATTGTACAATAGACAAGGAGAATTTTTACCTTTCTCTATTATGAACTGTGGAAAATGAGTATACTGGAATCCAATATTACTGCACGAGCTTTTGTAAGCAATTTACATAAGAATTAAACAAGGCAACAAATTTAATTAAGAAATTTAATTTATTTAAATATGTTATTTTAGTACGTAAACTGTCAGCGTCCACGGGGAAAACGTACTTAAACGTTTCCAAACGACGTCATGAAAATTTTAGAAATGTTTGGAAGTATAACAGTGAAAAAATGAGTTTCGAAATGTTTTTGTCAAATGTTCTAATAATAAAAATAATACTATCGAATGAGGAGGGCATACGCGATGGCCAGGGTAATACACCCCAGAGGATAACATGAAGTGAGGCTCTTCTACAATGAAGGAACCACTGAGTAAAATCAATGGAGGAACGTCGGAACGAGAATGGCAGCGGAAACGGAAGGTCCCCGAGAAATTCCGCCTGCCAGAGGCTTCGTCCGGCACGATTCCCACATGCGAAAATCTGTGTCGACCCCGCCGGGAACCGAGCCACTGTAGCTTTGTTGTGAGGCGAGTGCTCTAGCCACTACGTCAACGCTGCCCTTAAAATGTAATGAAATTGTAGTATTTAGTCAATTCAGTTGCTGACTTGTATTCGTAGCATTCTTGATACGAGTCATTCGGGACATCGCTTAAGCTCGGCCTGGTCCCGTAAAAATCCATTATGTTATATTTGTACCAAACAATGTTCAACTTTGATACACCAGATAGTTTGCCATTTCCCCAAATAAAATATAATAGGTCTCGTAGTTTTTTTCTTTATATCCATTCATTAAAGTTTCAAAATGGCAGTTACGGTGTAGCCCCAAATGTTTAAAAAGTAGTCAACTTGCAGAAACAAGACAATTCGATGTTATGCAAAATACTATGAACTACTTCAATACACCTTTAGGATTATAAAGGGGTCCACGTTTGTATTTTTTAAAATACTGATAAAATTTAGTAAAGTCTACTATAACTTTGAGTTGTGGCTGTTATTGAAATTTTCGAAACTGAAATTTTTTAAACATGTCATAAAATCTATCCATACACCGACTTTCAATTACTAATATCTTAATTTCATTAGTTAATTCTTTTATTCTAATTTTGATTACACCGCAACGGCCATTTTGGGACTTTGATGAGTAATTATTCAACCACTATGAGGGTTAGTTTTTCTAATTTGGGGAAATGGCATGTTATCTGATGTGTAAAAGAAATAATTTTTACAGGTACAACGCCTTTAAAGACAGCTGCTTAGATAGATCAGGGCAAGTAATTGTATTCAACTGAGTACCTGCTCTCTCCTGTCTTCCACACCTTCGTGTGTGTGGGCGACATAAGTTGATTCACGCGCTGGTATTGTGTGCGTACTACTCGTTCAGAACACATCACCCTTAAGGGCGGATTCACAATCGCACTCAACGTACGTACGAACACACGCTCGTACGTTAAGTATTAGAGATTGGATTCACAACAATATTTAATCTAAGACGTGCGCGGAATTTATTTATGTCTTAACAAAATGTCGGTAATGGATGATATTGCTTAATTTTTATTTTTCCAAGATAATGTAATAATTTATTACTACACGATAAATTATTACAAAATATATATTATTATTTAACTGAGTCTTACGTAGCGCATGTACGTACGAGGTAGAAATTGGATCAACTCTGTTACGTACGTACGAACGTTACGCGAGGAAGTAAATGCTAGCATTCAAACTAGGTGTTTCTACTTTTACACGTACTTACGCACGTACGATACGTGGTGATTGTGACTCCAGCTAAAATCCGTTAATTATGCGTGTACGAGTAGTACAGGCAAACATGCAAAATTAATGCCCCACATACGTGTGTCACTTATTTACATCTATAACAAATTGGAGCCACCCAAACCATTTCCCTCAGTACGTACCTAATGAACATAAATTAAAATTAATAACTACCTCTTAATTAAAGTTTCTATAGGCTCATTTATTCCAGCAGAGAAATAGGCAGTACGTAATTTCCTTTTAGAGTAAATAATAAAGTGACAGCGAAGGACGAGTGTTCAAATCGCCTCCCAATAAGGCGATCTGGGGTCGATCCCCGGTAGGGTCGGTCTCTGGATTTTCGAACGTGGGAATCGGGCAGAACGATGTCGCTGTCCGTGGGGTTATCTCAGGTATCTCTCGCTTCCCCTGTCCTTCCCATTCCGGCGCCCCTCTATTGCAGGACTACATGCCATGTCATCCTTCATGATATGCAATTGCCTACGGGCTCCCAGTGTAAGTCTGCGTCCAGGGGCTCGATTCTCATTCGGGGCGACCGCGAGTTAACAGGAGTTCTAACTGGACTCGTGCTCGATCTAGCAAGAGATGTTTGAAATACAATTCTCATCTAGACCGAGCAGCGGTCTAACGGGACTTTTAACCGGACCGGCCTAGCGTAGGCACTGCGGGCTGCGGTAAGCAAGTTAGCGAACATTGTTAGCGAGTCTGTTGAGTTAGATTTACACAGGAACTGCCATATTTATTTGAAATATTTGTTTGCGCCGACGAAGATTTTGGGAATTTATATTCGAGGAGGATCCATTCTAAAATTGTGCAACTACATTAAGAATAATTTTACAAATTATTCGTGTATTATGTGTTCACATGGGCGTAAAAATACGCACTCTTGTAATATCCATCGTGTACCTGACACTATTACATACGTACGTTCGTAAATATATACGCATAGTTTATTGATAGTAGCTATTCCATAAAATAATTCATTTAATATAAATTTACCGGTGAGTACAATAATGTTACAACAATATAAACATTCGTTACGCTCATGTAAGTAAAGATTTCGATTTGTATGTTAGGTTGAGATTAGCTGCTCCGTTATTCAAATTCGTACGTGCAAACATAATGTTTTGTCAGCAGCAATGTACCACTCGGGTTTAATTTCATACATATGATAATTGAGTGTAAAATTATGTGATCCTATATCAAATTGTTAAAAAAAGGCAAAGTTAAATTGTTTAAAAAATAATGTCCCAGTACTAGGCCTACTGCATGTTTAGAGGTTAGAGACAGAGGTAAGTTGTTGATTCTGATGAAAGTCATAACTGATACTTTATTAACCATAAAAAAAATACATTGTTATGGGTTTCGACACAACGTAAAGAAAATGACACATTTAATTATACACAATACATCTGCAAGCGTTTCAAAAAACACTATTAAGTTAATGAAATTTATTACTTGAATTATAGTCATTGAACATATGTATGCCATTGACATGGTCAAGTACAGAAAATTAGTCTGGTATAAACTCACCATCAGTTAATGTTCTTTCCAAGAATTTGTTAAAATCATAATGGGGATTATTTAGCAGTCGAAGACCGCCACAGTTACAAAATCACGCAACAACTTCTTTGTCGATTGTCTTTTCTTTCTTTACAAAAGAGCACCGTTATTCTCTCATTGCTGATATGATTTTCATGTAGCGGGAAGTAGCGTTAAGACGTACTATTTAAGTTACATACAAAAATTATGCGAGGAAAAACTTTTAAAATGTTCTAGCACATAATAATTACAAAGAGTAGATTATGTAATGTATACATATCTTGCACAGTACACAAATTTATTTCATACAATACGTGTTAGGATAGTGAGTCATCCCAAAAATAATCACAAAGGTAAAGTAAATCTACAGCAAAATTACTTACATTACTTTTTACCATTAACATATTAGGCAAGTACACATCCTTTTGCAATATATTAAATAGATAAAACATGTACTTAGTAAAACAAAAAATTTATTTTACCAAGTAAGGAAAGGTCACCTACAGAAACTAATATAAAGTGAAGAGGAAAACACTAGACTATGACAGGTATTATTGTACTGTATAGAATGAGTCATTCAGGAGGAATGCAAACAATTGTTTCTTGAAGTTATTCGTCCCATTTACCACTTTTATTTGTACAGGAGCTCGGTTCTCATTCAAATCGACGTTGAACTGGAGTCTTGTTACACTAACAGTGTTCACCGCTTGTAGCGGAATTGTTATGATTCTCGTTTAGCGGGATCCCGCTACATTTCGTGGTTTAACTGGTCCAGTTAAATGTAAGCGAATAACCGGGCAGCCTGTACGAGGCTGTCTGCGAGTTCCGTGAATTAGTGTACCAAAGCGCAAGACTTCGCTCGCTGGCCAATGAGAGAATAACGGTGCTCTTTTGTAAAGAAAGAAAAGACAATCGACAAAGAAGTTGTTGCGTGATTTTGTAACTGTGGCGGTCTTCGACTGCTAAATAATTCCCATTATGATTTTAACAAATTCTTGGAAAGAACATCAACTGATGGTGAGTTTACACCAGACTGATTTTCTGTACTTGACCATGTCAATGGCATACATATGTTCAATGACTATAATTCAAGTAATAAATTTAATTAACTGAATAGAGTGTTTTGAAACGCTTGCAGATGTATTGTATATAATTAAATGTGTCGTTTTCTTTACGTTGTGTCGAAACCCATAACAATGTATTTTGTTCTATGGTTAATAAAGTATCAGTTATGACTTTCATCAAAATCAACAACTTACCTGTCTCTAACCTCTAAACATGCAGTAGGCCTAGTACTGGGACATTATTTTTTAATAATTTAACTTTGACGTTTTTTAACAATTTTATGTAGGATCACATAATTTTACACTCAATTATCATATGTCTGAAATTAAACCCGAGTGGTACATTGCTGCTGACAAAACATTATGTTTGGACGTACGAATTTGAATAACGGAGCAGTTAATCTCAACCTAACATACAAATCGAAATCTTTACTTACATGAGCGTAACGAATGTTTATATTGT
>PNEQ01121620.1:0-57006 GCA_003012365.1 Medauroidea extradentata | reverse complement strand
TCGTATATATTTACGAACGTACGTACACTGTAAAATTTTTGTACTTTTACAAAGAAAAGCCTTGGAAACCCAGTTGCCAAAGAAATTCCTTGTAAAACTACAATGGTTATCCTTGTAATAAAATACAAAGTATATGTTTGTAAAATTACAAGGACTAGCCTTGTAGCTGTACTTTCAATACGAAAAAAAAAAAAAATGTTCATTTTGCTTCATAAACAACACTGAACTTATTTATCAAATAATTTTTGAATAAAGGATGTATACAAGAGCTCATTTTGAAAATATAAAAACACACTCGGGAGGCACTAAGTTTCGAACCACTCTCCTCACGCTTAGAATCTACGCATCTTACCCCTCGACCACTCTGACTTACATAACGGCTAGTATTTATTTATTTGTATACATTCAATGTAAAGGTCAGTAATAATTCTTCCCTTTTAAGTACTCTTTTAATATAAACATTCACTTTATTCCAGAAAATACTTTTCAGAGTTTGTGATCTTTGCATAAGTAATTTCCGGCGAAATTTCGATTTTTGTAGGCTACACATTTTTCTAAGTTTTTTTGCAAACAAATTCCTTTAAACGTTATAAACTAATAATTTTACAAGGAATATTTTCAACATTTACAAAGTTTGTACAACTACTAAGAAGTGCCTTGTCATATTTTACAAAATAATTTACAGTTCAGGAACTGTCGGTATAGGTAAGCCTACAAGGAATTCCTTTGTAGTATTACAAAGCTTAACTTTGTAACTTCATAAACTAATGATTTTACAAGGATATTTCTTTGTACTTTTATAACGACTTTAAAAGTACAAGGAATATACTTGTAAATTTTACAAAAATTTTTAGTGTGTATGTAATCGTGTCAGGTACACGATGGATATTACAAGAGTGCGTATTTTTTTACGCCCATGTGAACACATAATACACAAATCATTTGTAAAATTATACTTAATGTAGGTGCACAATTTTATAATGGATCCTCCACGAATATAAAATTCCAGTATCTTCGTCGGCGCACACAAATATTTAGAATAAATATGGCAGTTCCTGTGTAAATGTAATTCAACAGACTCGCTAGCAAGGTTCGCTAACTTGCTTACCGCAGCCCGCAGTGCCTACGCTAGGCCGGTCGTGTTAAAAGTCCCGTTAGACCGCTGCTCGGTCTAGATGAGAATTGTATTTAAAACATCTCTTGCTAGATCGAGCACGAGTCCAGTTAGAACTCCTGTTAACTCGCGGTCGCCCCGAATGAGAATCGAGCTGCAGTCCCGCTACAAACGGCGAATCCCGCTAGTGTTAACAGGACTGTCGTTAACGCCGATCTGAATGAGAATTGGCCTCCAGGCCGCGATAACTTTGCCCTCGGGTAACCTCCTCATATGATATTTATGTTTTATTGTAAAATAATAACAAAAATTATTATTTCTCACTTTTTAAACTGTATTATTATTTTTTTACACATTTGAAGGGATTTGTATTCTTCGGTACAAAACGTTAAATCACTCATTTCACGCAGTTCGCATATTTGGACGTTTGTTTTAACCCTTGAATGTTTTAAATTAATATAATTTTTAACTTTCATTTTATCATATAGTTTTCTTTAATTCAGTAACCAAATATTTCATTTAAAAATTTTAAATTATTGAAATGGATGACATTAAAAACAAATGGATATGGCAATTGCTGTAAACAGTAATTATTCGTTAAATGCATGTGTCTCTGAAAGAAATTGTACATAACGTTGATTTACTTTAAACAGTGTATTTATTCCTTCCTGTCGTATTGAGAAATGAGCATTTAAGTTCTCATCATACTTCAATACTGCATTATAAAAACGTTCATAAGTACACATTGCTAACCATGCTGAATACATTCCTAAAGAAGATACATAATATATTCCTTAGGTTTATTAACAAGAGGATTGTTTTACATAATTTTTCTTTAAAAGCAAACTTTTACTAATATGTTTTGAAGCTCTGCCTATTTGTTTCCTTTTCAAGACAGTTTTATCATCTCTTTGCCTGTTTATATAAACGTCAGTTGTTGGAGCACTCGCCTTCCACCAAGGTGATCTAGAGTCAATTCCCGACGGGTTCGATCCCCGGATTTTCACAAATCGTGCCTGACGAAGTCGCTGGTCGTCGGATTTTCTCGGAGATATTTCGTTTCTCCGCCCCTCTCATTCCGGTTCTTCTCCATTCTAGGACCTAAATTCCTGTCATCCTTCGAGCAGGCAGATGCCTTCAAGAGACCAGCCGTACGTCTGCATTCGGAGTTGATTATACATATATATATATATATATATATACATATATATATATACAGGATGAGTCAGGACGGAGAGTGTTAATTTTGCGTGGAACTATGAGGAAAACGTGTTTTTCATTTGTCCCATAGGAGAAATGCCACCCGGAAAACTGAAAATAGATTTTAGAATTACATAGTATTTAATATCTCAAAACCTACTGCACATTAAACAATGATAATTTGAGCACTGTGTTAATAATGACTATTCTTCATTCTCAGAAATTTAGTTTGTAAATACCACCAGCACATCATTGTTCAAATAGGGTACAAGGTCTTGTTTTGGTTTGTAACTCTGGGACAAGTCATTGTTATTCATATTTTACTACAGAACATTGACGAAGTGTAATAAAAATGTTATATTGTCGGAAAGTGTTAGAGTGAACCATTTTCAAGGAAATAGTATGTTAAATTACATACGCCAGTAATGGGACGCCGGTTTCGTGTAGTTTTGTGTCCATAGCGATATAGGTTCAACTGTCTGCTGGATTGCCTGGAACCTGGAGTTTGTAAAAAGTAGTGCACATTGACGTATACCCGTGGGTTTTATTTTAATACCTCAATTTTCCTCACCATGGAATGCAGCCGCCTTACCGTGCTATGTAACCTACTTCTACGCCATCTGAGTTACAATTCTTCGATATAAAAGCTTTCGAAATCGCGTCATTGCGACACGCCTGTCTGCATGGTTACTCGCTTTGCAAGACAGTCGCTATATCAGCATATGTTTTAGGTGGAACTTTTTTTTTTTTTATTTTAAAGGGCAAAAATTTGACATGTCATTTGCACCTGGCCAATGTTCTGAAGTATAACATGAATAACAATGACGTGTTCCAGAGTTACAAGCCAAAACAAGACCTTGTACCACATTTGACAAAGATGGGCCGGTGAAATTAACAAGCTAAATTTCTGAGAATGAAGAACAGACATTGTTTATACAGTTCTCAGAGTATTGTTGTTTGATATGTAGTAGTTTTTGAGATATTAATTAATGTGTAATTTGAAAAATCTATTTTCAGGATAGCATTCCACCTACTATATGCCCTTTTGAGACAAATTAAAAACACGTTTACCCCATAGCTTATTTTGGGCTATAAACACGCAAAATTAACACACTCCATCCTGAAAGCAAACCTCTGAAGCCGTCACAAAATAAATAAATTTATTATTATTTCTTATAGCACTACTTACAAAAGTGCTCACTTTGAGGAATACAGGTGATATTTAAAACTGTGGTCTTAAAATTAATATAAAACGATTTCCCTGTGTATCTACACTATTGGTTGATGTAAGCAATTCCAGGGAAACATTTTTTTCTCAGCAACTATGATTCTTCTTGAGCCTTATCGAACACTGTGACGCGACAAGTATGCAGGAATTTTGGCGATGCTGCAATCAAGGGAGAAATGGCAGACGGAAGGCGCCAGTTCCGCATGGTTGGCCAGCTCGGTGGAACATGAGCATGAGATACTAGCCTCAGAAAGTGTGGTCGACGGTCCAGCGGCTACCCTGCTGGTCGCTGATGTCCTTCTGGTTGTATTATATAACATGCTACATGTTGCACCTTTGTTGAGGTCAAGGTGACGCCTGGTTATATCTTCGGGTGTCGACACACGTAAATCAATCACTCGTGAAACAATGAGTGAATGAGAGATTTTGGTCAGCGCTTAACATCCAGGTCTCAGCGCTGGTGAGGGGTGAGATGAGGCGAGAATGGAGCAGTGCCGGAATTGAGATCCCCGAGAAAACCCGCCGGCCAGCGGCATCGTCCGGCACGACTCCCACATGCGAAAATCTGGGGACCGACTCCGCGGGGAATCGAACCCGGATCGCCTTGGTGCGAAGCGAATAGTCTGACCATTCGGCCACCGCGGCGCTCGTGAAACAGAAACTATATTATTACGTTCACAACCACCCGACACGTCCTGTTCGTTTGGAAGCTACACGAAGACTGCAGTGATGGTGGCATACCACGCTTTAATTGCGGCTGATGCGCGCCAAATACAAAAATAATGTATGAGGATGATTACATACGAACCCTGATAAAGAAAATCAATAATAATAGTGATGTCTTAAAATATGCTCATTAACTTTCTATTGTGAAGTTCTTGTACGAATATTAACCTAACTTAATTTATATCACACGTGAAGACACTAATTAACTTAATACTAGAAGTTTTGACAATACGAGTTTTGTGTACATTTGGTATTAAAATTATTTCCAGTCTTTGCTTTATTTATTTAATCTTCTATATTTGCTATCTGGGTGGCGATGGCTTGTAGCTGGACGAGTCCAACTACCTTCTGGGGGTGTAGGGTTTTCATGCGGGCAGTTGAACATGGCAGACTGTCGCGGAGAAGCTCGTAAACGAGGTTCACGTCAACAGCTTCAGTGATTTTTTGACGAAAAAATGTTATCAACATTCATATTTATTGACTAAGCCTGATTTCTTCATTGTTGGTGCTAATTAACCTAAACCCAAAGAACTAACCCAATACTAACGAATAGTTACAATTCTCATTTATTTGTTAACAAATATTGCAAAATACATTCAAACGTGAGTTTGAGTTGATGGGCTTCACAACACTATAGAATCAAGACGTGCACAAATATGGTTTCCCTTAAATCAGAATGTCGGCAATTAATTATGGCACATTAGGTAATCGTTTTGGAACGTATTCAATGAAATTATTTGCCACAAAAAGGGGAGGTATTTTTTTAACTAAAATTTTATTAATTCTTACGTTCTTAGGAATACCTATTTAAAGCTGGAAATGTAATTGCCACTCTGTGCACGTAGCCTAAGTTGAGAAGTTCGAAGTTGACCTACTCAAGTCACGTATACGAGCGCATGGTAGATGATGATGTGTATGCTTCCATGCACACTTGCTGTTCAGACGTTCGTGCATATTACACTAATTATTGGTTGTTGAATCCATATTTGCTGTAACTTAACAACGAGGCACAACATTTTCGTTTGGAATAAAATTACTATCGCCGTTATTCAACCGGCAAAAATTTTACTCCACTCTACTTCTTGTGTTTTCCATTTTCTGTTCAAGTAAGAAGTTTTTTTTTTTGTTTTTTTTTTTTACTGTATTATTGTGGAAATATTAAAAATTCCCAAAGGAGAATAGTTATGACTAAATTTATACTGAAACTGAGGACGACTTTCATTTTTGCAAAAACACCTGAACGATACGCTTAGAAACATATTTAGTTAATCAAGAAAATGACATATTTTAGATGTAATCTGCTTACATAACTCTTGTAAATTTTACACTTCTGACGGCACTACTTTCAAAGTGTTGTACATGTTTAACGCTTTGCCAGTCTACATTTTTAATTCTAAAACGAACCTGAATCCATTCCACCATATAGGCTATACTGTAAATGTTGGCTTGCATTGTGACCCAAATTGTATATTTAATACTAACAGTAATTGTCCACAAGTATCGGTCAGAATTTACTAATATTATACCAAACAGATTTTACTTTTAATGACATACATATTAATGACGTAACCAAATTGTAAATTATTTTGGCTAGTTATCACACCTCATTGTAAAAAACAGCAGTAATTCTGCTGTTGTTGAATGTCAAGGGAATGTTTCAATTGTGTAATTACATAATAAAAACAGGACAGTTAAAATTAAATAGTATTTTGTAAAGACAATGGCTAAGAAACTGAGACATGCTTCAAGCTGTGTGTGACTTTGGGATTTTCATGACAATCACACGCCTACTTGTTTGAGTAGTTTCAGTTTTATGGCTGGTTCGTTCTTTAAAAAATTACTAATTTTTACAATACCCAAGGTACACAAATTATTTCCAACCGTCTGAATAAATTGATTTGAGTTACACGTTATTCGGCAGCAAAATATGTTAAGGTACAATGCAACGAATACGGTCAAGTAAGGAGTGAGGGGGATAGTCAGGCCAAGTAGGTATTACCAGACACCTATTGCCTCACTGGCTATACCCCACCCACTCTGCAACCTACCAAGACTACCATCTAGCGGTGAACATGAGAAGCTGGTGACTTTAATTGTGTGAGCGCGTGGAACAGGACAAGTAAAACCAGAGAAAAAAAGATTTTGTTTTGATAATTTTCAGTCGGAGCATTGTTGCGATATTTGTATGTCAGTGAAAAATATAATTTAGCGAATATTTCCATCGCAATGTGTATAGAATCAGCATTTGAACAAAGTAATTGTAATCAATTTAAATGTACAGAATAAGGTGGGACAACCTCAAACCGATACGTCAATGTTGCAGGAAATAAGATCCACATGAAAGAAATAACTAGCCTAATTATATAACTAATGTAATTGATTCTGCTGCATGTTTGCTATACTGTTTGGTTGCCCATTGGCGCAAGAATTCACTGAAGGTACATTTAATAAGGCTAGGAACTGTTTTTTTACTAGGTATCTGTGTTTTTAACACTAAATAGTGTTTATATTTTCCAATGAAATAGTTTAAGTAATCTCAACATATGAGGAAAACCCATATTCTGTTTGCTATATTTTTGCTCGTGTTGACTTGAGGTAGTACTTCAAATTACATCGGTGACATCCCATATATCATTTTACATGTCGGTACCAGAAATAAGGCACATTAGAAATTATTAGTCTTACTTTATGTCAGTTTGTATCTCTCACCGCGGTTATTCGCCACTTTAATTAAGTACAACATATCACAATAATGATAATTTGTTGAAACTATTTTTCATATCATCATTACCTGAAGTACAGGAACTCTCCGGTTTTAAAGTTAATTACCCCTCTCCCGCCTTTTTTCGGACCGGTTCTATTTAAATCTCTCGAAATGTATTAATGGTTACCAAACTTGTGTAAACATTACATACGTGTGTATTATACATATGTATGTATTTCAATTTAGCTAAGAGTTACATAATGTAAGGTAAGTGGGCTGTACGTCTCGTCAACAACGTGGCCAATAGAGACGGTGACACACCACTTGGTAAAATAACAGCAGCTGGGAGAGGAGTCAGCCATGGCCTTTACAATTTTATCTAAGACGTTAAATGCTAAAATATTTCGCAGCATGCAGCAGATTATCGGGTGAGGAAAAAACTATATATATATTTTTTTATTTATTTATTTATTTTTGGTTTTTGGCTTTTCATATCCCAATTCCACACTGAGAGATTGGTAACACTGCAGTCCCATTATGAGAGATGTATGATTACGCAGTTTCACTAATATAGAACTGAAAGCGCTAAACAGATCAAGTGCCTTTCAAACCATAATGTGGAGACATTTTCTGTGATTAATGCAACAGCACACTCCTAGCATTGCTCTGTCAGATCCCCAACGAGCTGTGTAAGGAATACCGCACATCAACTGTGATTACCTGGTAAGTGCCTGCACGGCTGGTTAGCAGCAATTTGGATCGAGGAAAGCTCTGTATAATGCGAGGCCAGTTTTCTTGTTTCCATCTACGTCCCCGTGCATTGCTTCTAATACCGGCCGCTGATATGACGCGTGGGTGTGGCTTACCAAGCACTTACTCTACATCGCATAAAACGAGCTACCTCAACAAAGATGGTTCGTAAGTAGAGGAAATTGCAGTATTGTATTCACTAGAAAGCCAGTCTACATTTTACTGGGTGTCTCCTTTACCAGAAATCCTCTTATATGCTACATGTCTCTAAAGCTGCTAGGTGTTTTGTAAGACTATGGCAGGACAACTTATTGAATTTAGGTACGCGCGGCTTTAGGTACACTGAATAAATAATCTGAAAAAACTATTTTTATACAATACGCGTTTTTATTAACAATGTATTGTAATACGTTTCAGTCTGGGTTCATTCCATGTTTACATGCCAATCTGGATCGAAAATTTTTATTATAAACGCATTTCAATCCTCGTTCACGTCAGGTACGCTCCGTTTTGAGTACATTCCGAGTTTAGTCCAGTCCGGAAATTTAATACAAATACTCTATTGGGGTGATTTCGGAACTTCAAGTGAATCCGAAATCAACATACCGGACCGAAAATCGGTTTCAAGTTCTTACGGACGTGAGCAGCATGATTGGATTTTCAATATGAGAAATAACTGGTAGCCTTTAATATTTTTATGTGTGTAACAGTTCGCAAAAAAATCACTTTTTTGTGCAGATGCTATTTTTTCTTAATGGTCAACAAGTAATTACTGTATTTGCATTCGTTAAAATAAGCCAGTTCAAAAATAGAATTTGTACTTCTGAAGGGAAAATGGTGTATTCAGGTTGATGTATTTTTTATTACAAGTAATTTGTTGCGAAATTCGTTTAAAAACCCCGATAGTTTGAAGTTTTCTAGCGTTACACTATACATTAAAATAACGTAGTGCACAAATTAAAATCCACGTATGACTGATCTAAAATAATGTTGATGTTTCACGCTATAAAGAATGTTTTTATCTGTAACTGAATTACATACGCATGCATTATTTTATAGACTGTGAAAGAAAGCTCCGCATTCAGCGAGGACTTTTTTTTATATAACTTCATTTATTTGAGTTGCTTGGAATTTTAAATACGCTTCAATGCAGAAGCGCTCCAATAAAATGTTGTGTTTGAGACGAATTACTTCCAAGTGTCTCCTGCCAGCCGTTATTATTTTAAAGAATGTTTCTCTCCAGCAGCAGAAATAATAATGGTCGTCGGGTCTCAAGGGGCGAAGTGTTGGGAGTCGCGCCTCTTGAAGTGGCGCTTTCTCCTATCCACCTACCTTCAACAAACATTCCCTTCCTTCTCAGTAACTCCCACAAACCATTTCTCTTTTCCCCAGCGACAACAAAATATTCTACTCTTGCGTCTGCATCCACGAATATACCAACATTTTTTTTTTGTCGGGTTCACTCACTCGATTTCATTCGCCTGCCCCTAGTGTGTGAAACTCTGACCTTTTGTAACTGACCGCTCGGATGATTCTGTGGTTCGCCTCTCCACCTCTCTCACACTCCTTGCACTCTTTTTTCACGAACCAAATAGATTATGTCTTTTATTCCGGCGGGTGTGGATATAGGGAAAGTGGAAGAACGGCGCCATTGCAACCTTTGTTTTCACACACAGTTGAGTATAGCTCAGCGTTCCCCTTCCCGCGTCCAAACAAAAAAAAAATGTAAATGCAGGTTGACTATAAAACTGGCTTTAAAGTAGTCACATAAAAATATCGTAATGTTTCTTTCTGATCGTGACGTCTTGAAGCCCTGGAATTTAAACTTCATTTACCGTTTACACACAGTTATTTACTCATATAATTTGCTGTGATAAACAGTAGTAACATTTTCTACATCAGCTGAGCCTTCGTCATCAAGGAAAATAATATAGGTGAATCACAGGCGTGCGCAGGTCTAGGTTAAGGAGGTACATGTCTTATATGAATGATATACGCGCCCAAGACAAAAACGATGGGCGGATGGGGAAATTTTAAATTTCGGATTAGTGCTTTTATGGAATTCCAGAACCATATATTTGTGTATACCACTGCAAAAATTATAATTATTTAAGATAAATTAAGCTTTTAAAGTCAGAATTTTGTGATATGGTGGGGTTATCTTTCAAGTTCTCTGTTTTCACGTGTTTTTATCATTTAACTTTTGTTGGCTCCAGACGAACATTAATTTTAATGAATCATAAAATAAAATCTAGAAACTATAAAGTACTATGTAGCGTTATAAAAATAATTAATGTAGCGTTCATTTTACGAAACAAATGCAATTAGGTGTGCAGTGGCACCCCTTGCACCCCCTGTGCGAACGTCTATGGAACAGCCAAAGGCTCTCTCGCGGTTAAACGTAAATGCAATAATATCGCAGAGTTAAGTAAAAGTAAAGCATTTTTTAGTTTTATAATTTTGAGCGAATGTACATCAAAATTACCCAAGGATATTCCAAAAGCCTGTATTACGAAACGTTCAATGTGCTACAACTGTCAGATTTATACCATAGAAGCTACTTACAAATTTACTCCCACGATTCTCAAAACGAAATGTTACGTATTGGTAAGATGTGTACTTATACAAATCAAGGTTTATAAATATATTACTTTAGTATTCGACAGTTTATTTATTGTTACCTCCAGTTACTGTAAGACCTGCGAATCCAGACTAGGAAGAATTAAAACAATTTTTTTAAAATAATAAACCTGCTGGAATTAAGTAGATTTGCACTGTCACGTGATCAGGTTTTGACGATCACTAGACTACACCTGTAAGGGATTCGGGGTTTTAAGGAAGTTGCGGATACAAATTTAAATCTACATATTTTACGCCTTGTGTAAAATATTTAGTAAAAGTAGTGAAACTATCATACTATTACACAAACAAAACATTCTTTGCACAACAAAATGTTTGTTTAAAAATGAGTTACCTTATAGTTACTTAGCTGTGAATAAAATGTTTACATAGAAGTTACAGTAATGATAGCAAAAATTGTGTTACTGATAAGAAAATTTGTTGTGAAGATAGTTGAGGTTTTTTACATGCAAAATTTTTATTGAATTAATTTTTTTTGCTACAAAAAAAGTAATTTTTTTTCCAAAATAGAAACTCATTTAAGACGAAATATGACACAACACGTAAGTTTTCCACGTAGGTTTGCCGTAAGTCAAGATATATTTACTACAAGCTAAACATTTTACGAGAAAATTACTTTGCAGTTGATCATATTTAAACAAAATTTAGTTGTGGCGACGAAAGTGTTTTACTGTGTGTTTATTTTACTTATACTCCATGACTTGGCGAGAAGCCGCTCTTTTGAATAGTTGGACGCTTGAGGCAAGTTAACATTATAGTTTTCCTTGTTCGAGTTGATGGAGATTGATGCGTACGCTATAAATAGAGCCCACGATTTTTGGTGAAAAGAATTCTGCAACAATTTGTTTCAATGCCTTGTGTACACATATACAGCTCTGCTTCGTGGTCAGTGATTGGCTGTTTTAAATTCTCAGCGTCTCGGGGTTCTACCCACAATACACAGACGTGTGGTGTCGCAGTAACCTTGTTCCTGCTGGCACAAGTCAAACGAGCCAAGCCTGTGCAATTATACATTCTGCCTATAATCAAGAAGCAGAACTGCAGATGTGTACGTAAGGCACTGAAACAAACTGTTGCAGAATTCTTTTCACCAAAAATCGTGGGCTTTAGCTATAAATGATAAAGCACGTATATGTGCCGTTACGAAAAACAGATGACTCGATTACCCTTAGTAGCACAACATCCGTATGATAAAATACACAGTTGGTCCAGAAACGACCGCATTAAAAGCACGCCACGTAAATCATGGACTAAGTTGGAGACAAAAGGGTTCGTACGATGATATTTTACATGGCCAATACGGCAACGTTTCACTGTTGTTACTCCTATCTTACACCTCACAAATATATTACATTATTTTATTGGTAGCGTGCCTCATATTTTGCGCAAACAGTGAAATGTAAAGCATGTGTGCCACGATGGAGTGACCTGTACAAGCACTTGCGGAAGCTCTTCACTCCAAAAAATTGTTTGTAAATATTCCAGACGTGCGTATAGGAGCGCTAAGAAAGTAGGTATGATAGAATAGTTTCCCAGACATCCATGGTAGCACTCCTAAAACATTTTTATAAAACAGTCGAATGTATGCTGAAGTTACCAGACTTGTATTGTAACAACTGTAAAAGTTTGCATATTTACAAGTCGGAAGTATGGTAACTGTCCCATACTGCATCTTGGATAATAACTTCCTAAACATTTAAGGAAGTTTTTTTACAGTGTGTTTCCTAACCTCCATGGATACAGCTGTGGAAGATTCTATGGAATAAACCTGTGTCGCGATACTATGAGTGATACATCCTTTCCTGCCAGATAACAAAGATTGTTCTCGCAAACAAACTGCGTCCTTATCGAAACAGGTTTCGTTTTCACTTCAGCTTCTACAATATCGGATAACGCACAAAGTATTATTGTTTTGCTGTGATAATTACCACATTTTGTGTTAAATAAACATGGATGTATTTGATAATTATCGCATAACGCAATTACAGCTTCGGCCGACCACATTGTGAAATTTCAAACTCAGAAATGAAAATGTACAATGGACGCCTATTTCACATCCTGCAACATTACGCCGAGAAATGACAACTACAACCCTCTGATTGGCTAAAACTTCCAGCGGGTAGCTCTCCTTCCACAGAAAATAGCACCAGACAAAAAATTAAATCACCCAGGAAAACGGCCAGCGCTCTGCCATACCTTCCACATAGCCCTCCACAGCACCTGCCATAGCAGCTTCCTTGGAAAAAAACTTCCGTCGTGGCACACGGGCATAAACTGATTTTACCAGACTTGTACAACGTTCAATAATTGCTTTCAACATAAGCTGAATACTGAAATATGCTTTCCTGCAGTGTATATTTTGAATTGCGCATTAAATTAAAAAGTTCTGTTTTAGTTAACGAAGGTTTTTTACCCTATATGTATTCACTTTTATACTGCGTAGCCTACATTTATTATTTTTGTGTAGTTGTAGCTTACGCTGAAGACTTGTCAGATGGTGAGTCAAGTGGTCGCAACTCATAAATAGTTGCGACAATTTAGCAATAGAAGTGGCTGACCAATCCCAACGGCAGTGAAAAGTATAACCAAAGTTAAAATAATCGAGGTACATTACATAATATTTTCCTGTCAGAAAGTTACGAGCAAAAATACCTACAGTGTTAACAGTTTATTCACGAGTGGAGAAAATTTAGCTAGTAATCGCTGATGAGTGTGAAATGAGGTGGTAATAGAGCAGCGAAGAAATGCAAGAGCGCGGGAAATGGATGAAGCTTCCCCCAAGAAATTTCTCCGGCAAGGTGCAACGTCAGCCACGGTTCCAACTTGCAAACGTCGGAAGTGATCCTCCGGAAATCCATTCCTAATCGCCGTAGTGTGATGTGAATAGTCTAGCACTTGTATCGTATAGCTGTTATTTTTCAATTATTGTTATTTTATAACAGCGAAAAATAATGTTAAGTGGGAGGGAGTTCACCAAAAGACTTAATTGTTTAAATGAGCTTTATGTGTGTACGAGGAAAATGCATTCTTTGTTTCTTAGACATTATATTGAGACTAATTTTTTAATTATATGTATTTATGTAATTATATATATATATATATGGCTTTAGTATTTTTTGTATAACGGCAAACCAATGTCCTAATTTGCATAAAACTGTTTCATGCTAGGAAGGAAAACCAACTGACTTAACTGAATGAAACATTTCACACTGAGGAATAGTGCTACGGTCGACACCAAACGCATATAAAAACTGTAGTGTATTACTTATATATATATATATATATATATATATATATATATATATATATATATATAACACTGTGCTATTTTACCAGCCACCACTTAATAAAATTGTACAATAATTTACACGAAGATTATTGTCTAAGATTCTGCTCTGTTATAACTTCTGAGAGACAACGCAAGAGATAATGTCGGGATTTTTTTTCAGAAGGAAATTCATCCTAATTTATTCAATATTTTTTTCATAATTATTTCAAAATAGTCTTGGCTAACAAGCATTTTAGTACGAGTTGAATAAAACTTTTGGTAATACCGAAGCAGAGGTTGATATGTCAAGGATTAAGGTTATCAACATGGTGCTCCTTAAACTCCCTATGTCACACGACCAACAAACGGAATTTAGGATGAAAATTATATCATATAATAACTGTGAATTGAATCTGTTAATTCGGATGCCACCTTTTCTCGCGAAATGAATATATAGTGTTTGTAGTTACAATCTTTGAACAAGACCAAAATGGTAAGTTGTTTTATATAACGATTTCTATTTCTTCCCCAGTTGTGAAGAATGGTTTACACTATGTAGATTTATGTTCAATGTTAAACTGGGCGCAGAACTAGACAACTGCACTTAATGTCCAGTTATATATTATAGCGATTACTCTAGCACTTAACAAGTCTTGATTGCATTCCCTTATCGTTCAAAGTAAACTAGTATCGTTTGGTGTAGAAACGACATATCATCTCTGCTGCTCTTTTTCTGGATGCTGTGTTAATACAGTATATGTAGTTGATTTTGATGCGAAATTCGGAACTCAAATTTATATGATTAAATAGTTTGTTTGTTACTCGAGCATATATATATATATATATATATATATATATATATATATATATATATATATATATATATATATATATAACACATTGAATGTTGATGCAATGAAAACATAATGTGGTATTTTTCAAGTTTCAATTGTTTTGAGGTTCGCAAATATATAATATATATATATATATAATAAATTAAACACGTCGAATGTTGAGTGTGATTGTAAAGTAAATATAATATGGTATTTTTCAAGTTGAAAAATATGTACATAGTTTTCTGTTTAGACTTGTAACACAGGAAACATGTTTAGTTTCAAACGCGATCTAGCTTGCCTGCCGAAAATATAGGCCTACATGTTTTAGTCCTCTAATGTGGCCATGGCCAAAATTACATAAGAAATTTGCGAAAAATATACGTATATAGGTTAACGCTACTGCTGTATTATGGCTGAGTTTCTGCCACACTACTGAATAAATTTATTTTATTATTTTTTTGACATTCTGATGAGAATAATATTAAATTTGCAACTATACCGCAAATTCTATTTACCTTACACTGCAGTACAGACATTGCGATTAAGCTGTTTACGTTCAATTACGTCACAATCAGTATGACAATGTTTTTAGTATATAATTTTCTGGACTGATTGACTAATTATATACCAGTTTAATCGCAGTGTCCATAATATAGCGCATAATAAGTCGTCGAATTCGTGGTTTAATCACAGATTTGTCATTTTGAATTATAGAATTGCACTAAATAATACTAAGTTAATAAAATTCGATATCGCAACTGAAACCGAGACTTATTTTTTATTTATTTTAATTTTTTAGTAGAAACTTCACGGCCAACGCCATTTTGAGTTAATACAATTTTTGCATTAAACTTCCATAGTTAAGGTTCAATACCTAGCTTCGATACAGCGTAGAACGTGTCTTCTTCATTAGTTGATAAATAACACAATTGTGTCATTAATATTTCGTCTGGGATTGGTGAAAGAGATGGTTTAAAACGTATATTCAGAAATGTCACATGACTAATTGATAATAACTTGGTATATTTTGACTATCTGCCAAGTCATATCCAACGTCCTTCGGTTGTTAAGCATTAAACATGGGAAAAACAACGTTTAAAATGAATTCTTTGAAGATAATACAAATCCCAAGGGTTGCACACACCTTAGTAGGATAAATATATACCACCGCTATTTTTTTTCAATGTAGAGAATGTTAAGCACTCCTTGTGAAAAAGCTTAAGGGATATGTAAATTTACGTCATTATTCACAGAACTATATTTTATCTTCAGTAGATCTTATTATTATCAGTTAGAACCATATTAAGAGTGTTTTTTAAGGATGGATATCTCCCTTATGAGTTCCTTTATGACATTGTTAATTTGTTTTCTATCCCATTTTGTATAAGTAATCACATCACAGCGTTTGTACCTATGATTCAGGAATACTTTGTATATACACTTGGATTGTTATTTAGGGTGATATGTATACATTAAAAAGGGACATATTGCTGTGTACTATCTGGAAGGTAATCCGTAACTAGGTTTTGAAAAGTGCTAATATTATCACCTACAGGAGTGTAGTTTATTCTGGGCCAGAGTGTACCTCTCCCTTGCCGACTCATACAGACGCACAATCCGAGAGATTTCGAAGATCGTGACCGCACAAAACTCCGCACTAGGCTTCTTACCAAATCCCTTCAAGTCCTTTCCCTGTTTCTCATCCTCGAGCGCGTGCTACCAGAAGAAACTTCCGTCGGAACGCTCGACAAATCCCAGGGACAAACAAAAGCCTTGTCCTTACTACTTCTACCTCCAAAGTGGTCATGCTGAGAAGTTTTCACTGCTTCCTTTGCAAAAAAAAATATCTTTTTTCTTGCCCGTATTCAGAACTGGATATCTAAAGTAGCCTCATGCACGCATGAAGTAAAAATACGCTGTGTGGGTTACGCTCCGCGTACGTCTATTTTATTCGCAGGCACGAGGATAAACCTGAGAGAACAGGAATTTGGTTAAAAACTCCGAAATCTTTACGACGGTAGAGACACTTGAATTCCGAAAAGAAAATTTTCCTGACTGGTTTTATTTCAAAACTCTTTGGCTGGCATCCACTTCAGTGACTAGTTGGCTACATATTTTAAGAGAATTAAGGAGACTGTCTAGAATTTACAGACGTTCATCGTCGTAGTAACCTGTTTCTGACTGTCCCAGTCAAATGACTAACCTCGTCTTACAAAGACACGGGACTGGTAAGCAAACGAGACCCGCGGAAAAACACATTAAGTTAGTAGCTTGTGCCAAAATTCGTGTGTCTCTTGACCGTATAAAGCTTGAACATTAGTAGGAAGGAGAAGAAGACTACAGTTCACGTATTTGTGTTGCGTCGTGTTGACATGACCCTATTGTGAACAGCACGTGCCAACACGTCCATGAGAAGAAGTTTGGTGTTGTTCAGTGTTTGTGATTGAGGCTTTCCAATCTAAAATCAAATTTAAGAGACATTACGAAACTCATATTGCCAAAGGTAACTTTATGACCTAAAGATTGCCTGCTACCACTATATTCGTATGAATTATAGATTATAAATTACTGGTCAAAATTTTGCTATCGAATGAAAATCCATGTACTGAAATTAATGCGATTGACATCTTTCGCTTGTGAAAGAAACTGGAGTTTCCGCTTGTATTTATGAGATGACGCACGAGAAACCTAGTCGAAAACATCGTCGACATTGTAGTTACCTTATTTGTTCACATGTCCGTGGGCACGGAAGAATTTTTACATGTTCAATGCATAGAAGCAAAGGAACGATAAGGCTATTCTTACCATCGAAACGCGCAAGGGCGAAGTGTTTTCTTATTTCACACTGTGCTATGAAAACTGGAGTTATAACAATAGGCTTATATTACTTTCGATAAAAGCTCAGGTTTTGTTCTTTACGTTTGTGTTGACTACAGCAAATTTTGCTGGTATTTGCTTTATAGTTTTGGTTCACTCTTGGTTATCTTAGACGTCGTAGCATTGCAACGTCGTATGTCGACAATATTTATTTAAATAAGTACTGTATTTAAAACACGTGAGCTATTGAAAATACAATTCCTTCATAGTCTGGAATGTGTTTTTCATTTTGTAGACGAACGTGATTGGGAATAGTTAGATGGTTTCGTTTAAAAAAAACTATTTCTTCAAACAAGACGCAATGCAGTTGAAAAAGCTTGTTGGCGACTGCTTGAAGAGATAATTTTAAGAGTTTATACAGATTTACGTAAAGTGAGCACGTTTCATGACAATTCCATCGAAAATATTTTTTTAGATACATATTACTGTTTTCCCTGGGCGTTAAGTTTTAGGCGCGGTGGTATCTGTACTGGTTTATTTCTCGCCCTGTTATGTCCAAATTGACACTCAGTGGAAATACACAAATTTCCTGAAAGGTGAAATAAAGACTAGATTAAAAATGACTAGAGATTATGGTTTACCGCTGGAAAACTTGACTATTTGCTGGGTTTCAAAGTACATTCAGCTCATGAAAAGATTGTGCGTGGAGTTGTTACCCTATTTGACTAATCCAATAAGAACCCCGCTATTGTAATATCTGATGCTTATCATTGGTCTGCTAAAAGCTACGTTGTGTCAGACGTATAACAACCAATCATAGTTACATGGAGCAAGAAATCACAATGTTTTCAAGATTACGTTGGCACAAAAAATGTTTGCTATATACCATAATCTCTAATGATGTTTGCTTGGTTACAACCTACCTTCGGCTTACCAGAAGGTAACTGGCTTTCATTTGTACGTGAAGCTATTGCCCTATTAAACTGAGGCAGTAAAAATCCCGCTGTTGTAATATTTGATGCCTATTATTGGTCTGCAGACAGCTACGTTGTGTCAGGCGTACGTCAATCTAATCATGTGTGTTATAATTACTTACAACGTTTTCAAGGATATGTTGGCACAAAACATTTTCGCGATATACCACAAATTTGCCACACGTGCGTATAGGAGTGTTAAGAAAGTATGTATGGTAGAATTATTTCCCGGACATCCGTGGCAGCACTCCTAAACTTTTTTTTATAAAACAGTTAAATGTGTGCAAAAGTTACCAGACTTGTATTGTAACAAATGTAAAAGTTTGTATATTTACAACACGGAAGTATGGTAACTGTCCCATACTGTGTTTAGGTTAATTACTTCCTAAACATTTTGGGAAGTTTGTTTACGGTGTACGATTGGAAGAATGTCATATATGGACATGTTATATTGCAGCCTAGCAAACAATCCACTTTCCCCGCGATAAATCAGTATCCCCAACCATTGCAACAAGGTTTATGGGGGCCTGTGGCGGAGAATTGCTTGAGGCCTATAATGTCTGAACAAAAATTTTAAGAAAAATTGTTTACAACTACGTAGTATTCTTATTGATTTAAGCTTAATAAATGCACATTTTAATAAAAAAAAAACATTCTAAACCATGTCGTATATTCTTAAAACAATATAACGCAGTTAATACAGACGTATTTTACAGCCGGAAACTGAAAGAATCTAATTATTTTTTCTCAGAGTTTAGGGCAAAAACCTGGGGCCCCACTTATGCTGCTGCCCTGTTGCTAATAAGTAGGGGCCGGAAAATTTCACGAACATATTTCAAGACAAGTTAGAATCCAAACGCCTGTGAATATCTTCTGCAATGTTAATTTGATCACGATTCCGTTGCACACTTCCTGGAAAACTTGAAGTCAATAACCATCCTTCAAGCGAGTGAGTGAAACATTTTGGTCAGCGCTTAAGGGCCAGGACCCCAGTTACTACATGTTTGACGTTAATTATTTTTTAAAACATTCCCGGGAGTCGATATCGTAACATCGCTGTGTAACTTTGTTATGATTGATTTTAACTACATACTCTGAGTTTGTCGAGACAGAAGACAGCATTATAGTAGCTAACTAGTTAATTAACGATATTTCCTTTTAATTGATAAAATAGCTAAAATCTGTATACTGTTCGCCTCGAAAAATTACATTACTCAGTAAAACCAATTTGCAACAACGTTACAAAGCTATTTTACGATATCGGCTCTCGTATGGGTTTTAAAAAATTATTATCTATAAAGCCGAAAAACTCGACCCCTTGCCCTTAACATCAAGGTCTTAATCGCTGTAAGGGATGACATGGCGTCAATACGGAGCAACGTCGAAATGAAGGGGCAAGGGAAACGGGATATCCCCTATAAAACCCGCTGACCAATGGCATCGTCCGGTACGATTCCCACTTGCGAAAATCCGGGGACCGACACTGCAGGGTATCGAACCGGAGTCGCCTTGGTGGGAGGCGAATGGTCTGACAATTCAGCCACCGTTGCCCCACCAACCTTCACGTAAACTACGACCGAATCCCGTCCTTCATTTTCTGGAATAAAACTGGCTGGTGACTGGGTCAGCAGGCAACTAGCGAAATGTTCTTATGTAAACAAGTAATGCCATTCACTTGTAAAATGCAGGTTTTTAGGACGCTAAAAATGTTTTATGAATAGGTTTTACGATCTTCCGATTTCTTACTGTGCAACAACCGCGGCTTTTATTATTAATAATAGCTTTTTAATAATTTGCGAATCTGAATTTTGATAAAGTTTTTCCATTCTAATGATATTCTAGTAGTTTGCAGAAACAAGGTAACACTTCTTAGCCTTCGAATGTTCTTTAACGACGTAATTTACTCACAATCAACTCACATTCTGTAACTAAGCTCGAAACAAGTCCCTCTTGTTTTTGACAGAATAATATTCTTAGCTTTAAAAGAATATGTATACTTCTCCGTTATTTGTGTGTGTATTCGGTGTGTGTGTGTGTATAGGCGTGTGTGTGTGGGGGGGGGGGGAGGATTGCGTATTACGTAATAACCAGTTGTGAGAACATGGTGGAACTTGCACTTTTTCTATTTACTTGTTGATATAATAGCCGTGTGGTCTATAGTTGGTTATAAACCGTTATAAAGGGAAACCACTTTATTTTCAATCCAGAATCATGATATCCTGCAACTTTTAAAATAAGGATTTTCTGTTGCAACCGTTACGACCGAAAATTACTGTTCTGGTATTCACCGAATTAATTTAACAATGAAAACAATGAATAACGCAAATAAAAGCGTATATCTGAAACATAGCAATTAAATAATAACATTGTTAGGACGTTAAATCACTCTACGTGGGGAAGTAAATGATATATTTTTTTAATAAAATAACACAGACACATACGTATATCCTAAATACATTAAATTATGTAAAGATAAAACAAAAATCGCTAAAGTAAATTAATGTCACTTAGTTATAATAATGCTCTAGGTTCGCACAATTAAACAGCCAAGAACTATTTCAAACATCACAAAACCATAGCATAAAACTAGTTCATATGGTTAAGATATTGATAAAAAAATCTTTTGTAGATACTGTTTGTATTTCATCGTGACTGCCATAAAATAATAATATTAATAATAATAATAATAATAATAATAATAATAATCATAATCATAATAATAATGGACTGAATCAGAGTATATTTATAGGCCTTCAATATTTTTGCAACTCATTGCGGTAAAAGTAATAATATTTTTTTTGTGTGTAATATAACAGAAAACTCTCATTTTTAGTCAATCGTTGAACGAAAGAAAACAACTATTTGTATTCTGCAAACAGTTAATTGTAATTTTTTTCAGATCATCAGTTACCCAAATATTCTCTTATTCAAGACATAGTCAATATCGAGCAACGAGAATTTTTTTGATTTCCGCGTGAAAAGTTACAATAATATGAAAAAAAAAAAAAAAAAAAAAAAAAAAAAAAAAAAAAAAAAAAAAAAAAAAAAAAAAAAAAAAAAAAAAAAAAAAGGCAGTTATATAAAAATAACATTTTTTTTTTAATTAACTACCGAATACCCACCAACATAAACAAAATAAAAATAATACAATCTTATTTTGATGTTTCCACTTAGCATATTTTCTGAATTAATTTGTTTAGTGTTCTTGTAAAATAACTCATAATTTTTTAATATTTAAAAAAAATTGTTAGAATCGTCTGAAAGCTTTGTTTTTTTATTAAATTTCATCGAAGTTGGTTAAGTCGGAGATACTAGCTATCCACAGGACAATGAGCACTTTGCACATGTGGTTAATATTGTCTTCTCTTTGAAGATCTGGTTAATATTATCTTCTCTTTGAAGGTCTGGTTAATATTTTCTTCTCTTTGAAGTTCTAGTCTATATTTTCTTCTGTTTTAAGATCTGGTTAATGTTTTCTTCTCTTTGACGATCTGGTTAATATTTTCTTGTCCAACCAACGGGTAGTTTTCCATCACATGTTTATACAGAATATTAGAAACTAAATAATCCAAACTTTGGAAAGTGGCTGGCTAGTGAGTAAACTGGAGCAGTGGTTTTTATGTAGACATTTCATGGACATTTTCAAACAAAATACACTAAGGTAGTTATAAGTCCATGAGTATCGAGTTTAAAAATAGTGTTCGTCGGCAAAATAAAAAAAAATACTTAGAGTAATGCTACAGTTCTGTACGAAAAAAATAAGTTTAGTTGCGATTTTACGCCTCTAAAGAAATAAATCTTCAAATTTCTCCCTTCCATGAAAATAATTGAGGATGCCTCCCTCAAATCGCATGAGATTTCTTCACAGTCTGTTATTTAACCATTTCGTGTGTTGATTTGAACAGTACATCGTAAAAATATAAAAATTGCCCTTTTGTTGTAAGTGCCTAGAAAGTTATGTATAAGAGCAATGCTCTCAACTATTGCTGTGGCAATAATACAGTACCTTGTATGTAGCATAAGGTGCTACTAAGACAAAAGTACTGGTTTGTACATGCGCCGTGCTCTCAGAAAAATGCATCCTGTGATGCAGTTGTTAAGTTTGCCGCAAAATTTTACCTTAAAAAAATTAATAAATGTTTAGGAGTTACTCGGTAAATTTTTCAACAAATAGGTTATACGTACGGACTGGAAAATTTTACGAATTCAATTACCTGTAGGCTATAATCCAATGTACTATATATACTCAAGCCCCGTTTATTCGTTCATTTTCTACTGTTCCACTGAGTAGCAGCTAGTGGACAAATAGTCGTGACTTGAGTAAGCATATCACAGTGGATTCTAGCCTACAGGTCATTGAATACGTGAAATTTTCCAGTCGCTAGTTATGCGCCATTAAAGAAAGTTTATTTTCTATTTTAAAGAAAAATATCTATGCATTTCGTACACAACCTAACATCTTTGTAGTACATCCTGAAAGAAATACCATGAGTTTCGAAATTTGATTTGCTAAATGACGGAAAAAATTGTTTTTAAAGATAACTCCACAGCCAGGACGTTAATAGCAAAGGTGTGTCGTTACATCATAACATACATGAAATATAAATAGTAGATCATCGTTTAACTGATAGTTCAAGCATTTTTCTTTTAAAAAACACTAATATTAAAAAAATATATGTAAACCAAAATTTGTTGCCAAATTTACGAACCGATCCTACTTTTTTTTTCAGATTTACTTGACGGATTTTGCAGCATACTTTTTAACAATTGCATCACAGAGAGTGGTGCACATATAGGCCTACACTAATTCCCTGGGCTGGTGTAGGCATGTTTGTATACGTACCAGGCATTGTAATATTTCCACAGTAACTGTTGTGTACAAATGGTCTATTCTAGGCGCTTACCACGAGAGAAATTTAATTGTTCCATTTTACGTACTACTCAAATAGACAGCATGAAGGGTTAATAAAATCTCTCGTCGAAGAAATTGTATGCGCTTATAGGGTAGCCACCCTCAACTATACTTATGCTTCCCCTACCTTTTATTCGTAAATTAAAATTTAAATGTATATTTAAAGGTTCGCAATTGGTACTTTGCAAATATGCAATTTTTAAATTCGATTTACAAGGCTTTGTAACCAATTTTATTCCACACCCCTCTTCACAAAGCTTAAGCTATTTTTTCCTACATCTTGGAATAATATGGCATTGAATGTAATGCACATAGTTGAAATATTTAACCGTGCATGAAAATAAATACTATCTTCAAAAGTGCTCGATTTACCATGTACAACCTATACAAGTATTTTTCACACAACACCGCAAAGTCTCACCGATAGAAAAAAAATTTACTGAGCTATTTATTTTATTGGTCACGAGTTCAACATGTTTTGCATACAGATGGTGTCAGTTCATGTCACGAGTTGCCAACGCACTTTGGCAAACTGCCACGATCCATAAAGCAAAGCCAGAAACGTTCGGTGTCAATAAAGTTTTAAATCTCTAGCTACGAGATAATACTGCAGGTTTCGCTAATTCTCCTTATCGCTAACCTCGCCTTCATAATATAGAGGGAAATTTCCTTATTGGAATAACTTAAGAATAAAATATATGTCTACAACACAAGCGAATAAATACCAACGCATTTTAATTTACGGCGGTTTGGCTCACTGTGTCACATGACGAAGAAGAAATTCGCCCAATATCTTAGTTTTGAATATCTGCATGACTGAATCGTAAATGTGGATTTGCATATCATTCGAGTAGCAACAACCGCTCAAGTCAGCACAACGGTAACAAGCTGCTTGTTGGGTGCTACAACGCATACATTTTACGATTGGTTGGTGAAATGAATAGATTTTGGTCAGCACTCTACAACTAGGTCTTTAGCGCTGGTGACGGGGTGATATAAGTATGGAGTAACGCCGGAATGAAGGCGCGAGGGAAGCCGGCGATCCCCGTGAAAACTCGACGACCAGCGGCATTGTCCCATACGATTTCCAACATACGAAAATCCTAGGATAGACCCTGCCAGGAATAGAACCCGAATAGCCTTGATGGGACGATTGGTTGGTGCTTGTAACGTTAGTAGAGCCACGATTTTGTTGTAAAAAGATGTTTACACCATTTTGTTTCAATGCCTAACATACACATTGCCGTCTGAGCTTAATGATTATCTGCAGCGTGTCTTTGATCAAAGATTTCTCTTATTTGCCTGCACCAAACAGGGATATGTTATTGTGATGGCATAGGTACGTGATTTGCCAGTAGAACCCCAAGATAGGTGAGAGTTGAAACATCTAATCGTTCACCATGAAGCAGAGCTGCAGATGCGCACATAAGGCATTGAAACCAAATTGTGCAAGCATCTTTTCGCCATAAAATCGTTTCTCTATATGTTCTACATTTATTCTCATAAGTGCTTCTGGGTAATTGTTTAAAGGTACATCAAGAATTTGCCAGATCAATATTGCCAATATGAAATTAAAATGTGTGTAAAGGGGTTAAAATATACCTTAAATCTACAATTTCCTGATTTATGGAACTTTTACGTAAACGTGTACATATCGATTTCTTAAGCACGCGCTATATTTTCCTCTAGAATAATGATACAGTCAACTAAAAATTGCATGTGGCATCGTACATTTACTTTTCCACCAATCTATTTTTGCTCAACTAGAATCGTGCGAGCGTCCAGAGAATAGCTAAATTCAACAAGAATTTATAAAGAATATTTACAACGCTGCGCATCACGTGGATAAACATACGTAGTTATTCCATGTAGTATTGCTTTTCCAGAGTGATCAGTCACGTCCAAAACATTTCTTACGTTCCCATGCACGTGTGTGCTAAAACTAATTTCATTTACTGTGATGATATTTTAATGACAAATTTGTGTAGTTGGGAATGACTTTGTTTTGAAAACGTACACTAATATGACTAGCATTAGGCCTAATATAGTCTGACATAAATATACAAGAACCCCCACGTCCTTACCGTAAATGCGTTGTGAGGTAGAAAAGCTGAATACTGTAGCTGCGTTTTCGAACGTGTTATTTTTAAAGCTCAACACAGCAAAAAATCGAATAATGTAATATGGCAGGTCATATAAACTACTAACGTACGTAAACACTAAGGCTCCAACTTTCTGTCGAATCATATCCAATTAGTATATTTTGTAGCATGGCACTATAAAGATGCCAATTTTAATGTCATTGAAAGATTCTTGCAACGGGAGTTAGCTTCTGGAACGATGCGACTAGCTTGTCTGAAAAAATAACTCTCGTATGGTTCTGTGTTTTCACAGTTGTTTCATCTAATCTTGTGTTTGTGGCGTCCCTGTTGTGTCTTCCTGTTTCGTGGGTAACATTGTCTTTGTCTTAATTAATGAAGTTTTCAAGACGAATAGTGTAAATATGTTTGATAGTTTATCAATTCAAAGGAAATTTCGTTAATTAACTAATTAGCTACCATCATCAGCATTTTGCCTCGGTAAAATCAGAACACATAACTAAACTAGTTATTAAAAAGTAACAGTGCGATTTTACGACATCAGCTGCCGTTTACATTTTCTTAAATATAATTGTCGCCATGTAGATACTCGAGCCTAAGCCCTTAAGGTGACCGCTTGTCCAGAGCGCTGAGCGGAGGGTAGACCTTCGCAAGATAACAGTTCATTACAAAACTATTCAACGTGTGTGAGTTGTGTCTGCTTGGAACTAGTATTCAAAGGTCCTCCACTAACAATTATATATTATTTTGCGTTTAGGTACGAACATTTTTGTGCAGTACAATTTTAAAAGGATATATGCGCGCTCAACCCATATTTATACTTAATATGACATCACGGAACGATGAGTTCACCACTGGATGTCTTATTAAATGATGATTTGTCTGCGAGAGGACTGAATGTTAATTATGTGGCTGTAGCCTAGACGCTGGGAGGAGGCGTGAGGCACGTGCTGTGTCAACATTCTGTCCACTCGGACGGCCATCTACAAAAGCGCTCTATCTTTATTCCGATCAGCTGAGTGATCAGATGACGAGGTTCATTTGAAGCCAATCAAGACCGCTTCGACATCGTCTCTTGGTCGTTTCCAAATTCTCCGGCGAACAGCATTAGAGCTACTGATTCTCTGAGAAAAATATTATTTATGCACCAGCTTTTCTCAGTGGCTTACGTGAACATCTCCTGGATGTTTTTTCAACTCGGAGTTTCTCGGGGTTCTACCCGCAGATCACAGACGTGTTCTGTCGCAGTAACCTTACTCTCATTGGCCAAGTCAAATGAACAACGCCTCTACACAAAGACACGGAGACAAGCAGAGGTGCATATGTGCCCGTCGTGTGTTCAGACAAGTTGGTACAGAATTCTTTTCACCAAAAATCATTGGCTCTAAGCATCAGACCTCGGGCTGAGGGCACGAGAAGTCAACCAATGTCTCCCACCACACTCTCCGTGCTCTCTTATACTTTCACCACTGGCTCCATGGTACAAACCCGCGGGTTAATTGTTCGCGGGTACAGTCCATTGTGCGGAAGTGTGTCTAAGGGGAGAGCGCGTGGGTGGATGAACTCGCGGCGCCACCATTGTCGCGCACCCCGTGCTTGTGCGAGCAAGAGACTCATGCAGAGAGAGAACGTTTAGAACGGGGGGCTTGGTGGGTATAGGAGCTCCCCATCCCACCTTCCATCCCTTCCCGCCGACGACCCATTCAACAATCAGACCCACGGCGTGGCAGTCCCATTGTCGGGCGGTAGCTTTGTCCGCCCGTGGGGTAATTAGGATCCTCATTAGCCCCGCCAGTGTTGGGGGGAGAGAATTATCCAGCCCAGGCGTCCCGACTGCAGACCGCACGAAACAAGAGCAATCAGCACAGACCGGAGCAAAATTCCCGAATTAACGCTCCCTTTCCGTCCCTTCCCCCCTCAAATCTGTCCCTCCCACACCACACCGGCCCGTCGTCGCTTACCTGGGGCGTGATCTGCTTTCTGATGTGCCCAAAAGTCACGCTTTGTAAAAAAGTTATTTACTGAACGCATTTTCAGCCTGTTTTTCTTTCCTGGGGAAAAAATTCCGCATATCACAAAGATGACCCGAAAGTACCCATTTAACATCCCTCGTATTTTTTATCACCTCATTAAAACATTTCTGGAGATCAGACTATTTCTCGTTCCAAGGTTAGCACAAGCTGGTTTTTAAACGCGTATAGATTTTGTTGGATAGTCGTTCACTGCGCACACCGTGGAGATCACTAAGTCAATAGCAAACCTAACGTTAATCGTATAAACAGGTCTGGCATAAAGTTGGTTACTCATTATAATAGTGACCAATGCGCTAATAGCCCAGTATGGAGTTCATATAACATATTGAAGTTTATCCTAGGGCTCACGAAATTGTCCTAGCTCAGTATGGTTAGTCAAGATGTTCCCTCTACTAGCATTCCCGCGTCGAGCCAAACGGAGTCTACGAGAGTTCTCATGTGGGTATAGCGTGGCGTTCGCAGCTATGTTCTAGAAATTTTATCCTATTGATCCTGTTTCCTGCTTCGTCCATAGCCGCCGTTGCTCAACGCTCATCTCGCCTTACCTCGGTCGTTCGTCTAGCACGATTGCTGTATACAAGTTTTTTTTTAATTTTCAATTTTTTATTACTATTTGTTTACCGACGTTCAGTTTAGCTGAAGGCCCGTTTGCAACAAATACGTGTAAGACTACAATTCATTTTACATCAATACTGCAGCAGAAGTAATAACCAATTAATGAGAATGAAAGTAACCAACATAATATACATTATAACAAATACGTGACAGCCCGTATATTTTACAATTAACGTGACATAACATTTTCAGTAATTATTTCACAATGATAAATAAAATCACCTGTTTTATTACAGTAGACTTGAGTTTGACTTGTTAGGAAGGTAAAATTGTCTGCTGGTCTTTCCACATTTTGGCAGTCAAATAAGTAAACTATTTTCTGTTTATAACAGTACTATGAATCGATATTATCAAATTGGTTTCGTGGCGCGTAAAATGCCTGTGATCAGGTAAATTAGTTGTGCTAATTTTAATAAAGATATTTTGGTTGTTTGAACCTAACGATTTTTGTGATTTGTCTGAAATATTGTCACAGTCTTCTATTGTCTATAACCAGCCAACCAGAGCTCTGTAAATATTAGGTTATGTGCAACTTTTTTTTAATTATAGACATATCGCGGACAAGTATTTTTTAGCTTTTGTGTTTAATTTTTAAGTGTTTTTTCTGTTCCTGTAAACAGACCCTAAGTAATAACTGAAAAAGGAAAGAACCATGATAACAAAATTTAAGATTTAATCTTATAATTACATATACACACATATATTCATGTATATATGTGTATATGTTTACGTTAATCTTTACAATGACGAGCCTGTGATTAGGGGAAAAGTTTCCGTTATACTGCTGTATCTCGGTAAACTGACATGTAGAACATGAGAAACCCTTGTAAAAATTATGTAAATTGACATTACTCCAGCGATTGACCTCAGTGTTAATTTTTGGGTACAGAAATACTTCGCCAATATATTAGACGTTAAGCATGACTCCAAATACTTTGAAATTTCCGCTACGTTTCCTGTTGGACCACACAAACACGCCCTGAAGAACTTTCAGCAAATAACTTCTCTGCAAGAAATAAGGACCTGATCCCATACTACAAATTATAGGGTGAAACTAGCTACTTACATGATCACCGCGTTACATAGGTTGGTCAGCATCATCCTTATCGTTGTATCGGTTTTTGTACCTCACTAGCACAAACGCAGCCTCTATAGAATCATCAAGAATACCAGAACCACAGTGTTGGCAAATTGATAGTTTACAAATAACTGTACTTCTCATTTCCTCATAAATTTGCGTTGCCTCAAGGTAAGCTTTGCTAGAGTTTCTTACTAAAGAAAAATCAAGATCTACGCAGCAAAAAAAAAAAAAAATTGTCAATTGATCACAGCGTTGTATATAATTGATAAGAAAGTAGCTGCGGTAAAATCATTTCTCATACATAAATAAAATTCTATGAAAACAATTAAAATGTAAACTGATGTTACTAAACGTGTGTAGTAACATAACTTAACAGTTGCTCTACTGTAGTTACAAACTGAAGCATAAAGTATGACATGGGTCCTGTAATACATATGGGTGAAAAACTTCCCAAAAGTGTTGCACAGGTTTCTCTACTGCCCAGCTACAAATTGGTTACGACGAGTTATAGAACTGAACATGCGGTTCATTAATCGCTTGTTAGAAGAAAGTTACCAAGGCTACAAGTGGATTTCAGCTTGGCGGAACTAAAGGAGTTTTAAAACCATATTGCCCAGTTTCAATAGTATCCGGCTATCTTTAAGCAGCTCATTTATCGGGCGGGAATGAGAGATTATATTAATTTTCTTACATGATTAATGGCCATCTGTGTGCGCCCACGGCCAGTAAAACTAATAAATTCTAGTAAACACAATAATTTGAGTAAAATCAATAAACAAGACTGCGATAAACTTCTAGAAAATTCCAGAACTCACTCGCACATCACATAACGTGCCGACATCCCGACACAGGCAAGGAAAAACAATTTTTTAATCACAGTGGCTACAGAATAACGCCTGGTTATGTTAAATTACTGATGCCATGTCGCACGTGACATTGGTGAACAATTCATTGTTTCACGCTTCTTTATGAGCATGCTAGGTAGCAATCTTATTCACTTTTTTTTTACCCCAAGAATTCGCTCTTTCTGCGTGAATACCAGGAAATGTTCATGTATTATAGATGAAGAAGGAGCTTTGGCCCGTGGATCTGGAAGAAATTTCGTGTCTGCGATGCGAAACAGGATCCGGGGGCAACGCGCCAAGCATAGAGTTTGCTCTTGTATCCGGTAAAGCGCGTCTCCTTTGTCGGGCATTATCTCCGCTTTCCTCTCCTTGGGCGCCTTAAAATGTTTACCGTGACAGAGTGGAAGTCGTGAAATCTAACGCCGAACCCAAAGTTGTGCACCAGAGGAATAAACTTTTGCTGGTGAAAACAAACGGGTCTTGCGAACACAAAGGATGGAACGTTTTGAACGTTCAAGCATATCATAGCCAAGGTTTAGTGCGTGCATTTGTGAGAAATTCGAAGATATTTCGAAACAAAACAAATAATTTTCTCTGTTTCAAAACAGAAACTAATAATTTTCTTTGGTCAACACAAATAACGGCATCTTCTACTTCCCTCTTTTAACTCAGGATTTCATGGATTAAGAAATCGAAAACACTCCGGAAAATGTTACAATAAGATATTATTTTTATTAACCATAAAAACTCATATAATAATAATGCCTAATTGTTTTTAGAGTAATGAACCTTAGGCACAATTATAGTAGGTATAAAATTAACTTCAAATTTGGAAAAAAATATGTTTGCTGATGGGAAAGTTATTCAGAATTGTAACACAACTTAATTAATATAAAAGGAATTCAGCAAATGGTATGATGAATATCAAGGTAATAAATAAACGCTTGTAAGTTGGGAATTACACTTTTTTTTGTTAAGGTTTGTGTGAACATGTCAAAATTTGTCACCACGAAAAGATACATATTTTATTACGAAATTCACAGACACGAGTGTCTTGCGAAATTATTCTTTATGAAGCAAAATTCTGCGACAGAATATGAAGAAGTCTCATAGTAAAAGTGGCCACAGCTATTTGAAGTTTAGCTTTAATACAATTATTATATAACAAAAATGTAAAAAAACTAGTAGATCTGTTTGAACTATATTTCGTATATTATAGAGTCATGGGGAAATTATAACAAATTTGTCCATATGTCTCTGTATTTATTATCTTATTCATTTGCGCGCACACACATAAATACACACAAAAAGAATTATATACATAGAGACATACACATATCTGAAACGGGACCAAACTGATAAAAATAATCGTTTAATCTTTTGTATCAGAGTTTCAAATAATTTTCCAATATGCACACTTTTACTAATCAATTTTATTTCCTTTAAGGTTCGACGAAAATTATCATTATCTTCAAGGGCTCCGGCTTTAGGACGAATATGGTAGAGAACCCATGATATTTATTTATTTAGTGTTTCTAATAACTACTATGAAACTGTGCTCACATTAAAACTAACATCATGCAATTGCCTATTTTGATACTACGTAATGAGAGAAAACAGGGTTTAAAGCGAACAGCAAATATTGGTTTATTATATGTAAGCTATCGCGATTGTCAAATATTACAAATGTGTGTCTAGACACATACAAACATATTTATACGCACATGCATACACATAGACGCATTCATACATATAGGTGGTTGGCGATAAAGTGAGATCTTTTAAAGCCCTAGTTACTTTTTCCCTTTCTGTTTATTTATAGTTTCCTGCCACTATATAATATAAACAAAGCACCCAAGTAACAATCAAAGTGTATAGATTGCGACGTAATCAAAAGTTAACGCCTAAGATAACGATAAATAATATTTTTTAAATTATTATTCTAGCCAAAGTGGTCTTAAAAAGTGCTCACTTATCCCGAAACAAATATATGTATTTACGTGTGTGTATATAATGTATGTATGTATATATATATATATATATATATATATATATATATATATATATATATATTATTTTCAGGTATATTCAAACTAACTAGCTCAATTCATAATAATCGACGAGTATTATATATCCGACTTCTTCGGCCACAGCTTCAAATACATGTCGGATTTTCTTTGCGTATTCTGCACCATATATGTATATCCACGAGAGGAACGGTTCTGAGCTAGAATTTGTTAAGAACATTCAAGGTTGGATTTTAACAATCCCTTTCTTATCAAATTTGGAAATAAATAAAAATTGATTATTTGTTCAAATAAATGAACGACTACAGTAAGTGAAGTTGGAAAATTAATTGTAATTCATGTGAAACAAAATAAATAACTAAATTTATACGTTACGACTAGTCATCAAATAACATTTTTCTCACTGTCGGAATTGCATAAAAAAGAGTATTCTTTGAAACTAATTATATTGTTCTTAATAATTTAAAAGAATTTTCTAAATAAATTTGATGCTCAAAACAGCTAGAAACTAGTTTTATAAGAGTGCTGATGTACATGGTCTTCTTCATGAGCGGATTGGTATACATCGTCTTCTTTATGAGCGGGCTCTTCTTTATGAGCGGGCTGGTGTACATGGTCTTCTTTATGAGCGGGCTGGTGTACATCGTCTTCTTTATGAGCGGGCTGGTGTACATCGTCACGGACGAGGGTTTGCCTGCCTTCCCGTCAGCCCTGAGCACCAGGCTAGTCCTGTGACAGCAGCGGTGCCAGTTTAACCCCCTAATGCGTAGAGAGCTTTTCGCATTACCACCCTTCCCTCTCTCGTCAACACACTCTCCTAGGCACTCATCCCCTTCCCTCCCCCTGCACAAACACACCCCCTTTACTCAGAACATCGCTACTGATTATCAAAGGGGTGAATAAACGTGCAGTTACTACTCTCATGATACGCGTGTAAGCAGTCTATCTCCGCTCTCTTGTAATAGCCCAGTCATTGAAATATTGACTCATATAGTTCCTAGAATCGTCACTCGCATTTTGTGCTTCGCAAACGGAGTTAGTACTACTTACTGTCGAAATTGTGGTATGCACGAGTTGTGCAAATGCCTGTGTGTATATATATATATATATATATATATATATATATATATATATATATATATATATATATATATATATATTAAACCTTGACCTCAGCGTGTTTTAACTTTATCTTATACCCCTCACAATTATACATATTTATTTCTTAATACAGCAGCCTTCCTCTCATTTAAAAATTATCTTACTTTATACACTCTTTCTCCAATCACAGATATGAGCTTACTAAATATTCCTAGCACATAAAAATGCAAGGGAAAAAAATTTCTAATTTTCAGTAAAGGCAATTTTAATGCATTCGCTGGTAAAAATACAACATGATCCAATATGCTATTTAACTATTTCAAAACATCATAAAATTCGTTCATGAACTAACTTAATCTCTATAATTCACTGTATTTACTTAAAAATGATTTCAAGTCGAAATACTATTTTGTCAGTTAAACCTTTACAGGGATAAAAAATAATTTGTAATATTTCAAAATTACTCCCTACTATTTAGAAAACAGTTTCTTTAATGTTTGTACATTTTCAAACAATAATGTGCCTGCTGCAATCAAGAATATCAATCACAAAACTTATGCAGTTAATATATATGTATATATGTACACACATATGATATTCCATGAAATTTTAACCGGGAATATCGTGGGTTAATAAGGTCTACAATAATTTAAGTTATCGGTTATAATGAAATATGGCCTTCAGTCGATTAGACAACACTACATGACCACAGGGAGTTCAGTCAATCAACAGACGACGGTGAATCGAATAATAAAGACCTGGGAAGTCTTGCCTAATACCAAAGTAAATACACGAAACTTGAATATTTTCACATGTGCTGATAAGAATAGGCTACATGTGATATATTTCCTAATACCAGGCGACATAAATGTGTATTTTAATAGAATAATACTTTGAAACGTGACACCATAGAGTTGATTCACTAAAACAAGTGATTTGTTTTATTCTTTTGCCGTGCAACCAAGTATTTTATGAGAAATATTTTTCAACTTTTTTTTTTACATTCGACATATTTGAAATATTCTGTGTGTAGTTAAATGAAATTCCATACTGACGCAAGCGATCACAACAAAGTTGATTTTACACATAACAAAAACTAAGAGTCACAAAGGACTTAGGTCCGAAACACAACCCTGGAATGAAAATATGCGGAAACTTTGTGCATTAACCTTACTCTGCATTTGGCACTACGCTGAATGTGTATGCAGTGAGGTACTTGATTCTTAGATGGTGTGGTCTAGTGTGAAAAACGACAACGTGTTGCAAACAACCCAAAGCCGATTTTACAATGGTTCGACACTGCAACAGCGTGGCAAAAGTGGCTAGCCAATCAGAGGACAGCAAGCAGAGAACAGCGATGCGAAGGGCTGCGACAGGACATGTTCTATCGCAACTGCGAAATTCGCTTGCGAACAGGAAGAAGAAGAACACAACAGTGTTCGTAAACATAAACGACAAAATAACACCGTCACATTTGTAAATAAATAACGAAAGAGGCGCGAAGTTGAGTATTTAATATAGTATGTTATTTTACCAGTCAAATTAATTTAACATACGACCTAACCCATTTAACGTAATTAAACAGATCATAAAGGCGCGCATATTCAAATCGGCAATCGGGATTCATTTGTTAATTTTCGTTACTATTTCTGACGAAAAATGGCACTAAAGGCAACTAAACGTATCGTTGATATCGCATTATTGTACAGTCGATTGACAAGTTGTGTGCGTAGTTCGCAGGCCTTCGCATAGTCGGTCGTCGCTGTCGCAGTGTCGCACAATTATAAAATCAGCTTAACGGTGACAAGAAATACAACTTATACAATTTACCTTCAGTATCTGTGGCTAAGCGATGAGTTCGGCAGCATGAATGTCCTTTACTAACCTCAAAGGATCTAGACCTACCACTTTCTTTGCCGATAAATTAATGTTTTCTAGGACACTCACATAATAATCTGATTACTTCAACGTCAAACAAAAGTAATGATTCTGTGCTATATTGCATATCAAGCAAGTTTATAGTCCCACTGGATGAAGATTGAAGGTATTCCCCTATGTTTGGAGTTCGAGCGAGTGGCTGGCTGAAGCCGTACAACCAGAGGAATACGATGGAACGGCAAGCAGGTTTTAACGACATAGCGCGTGACTCCTACAAGCCGGAAAACAGCGGATTGCACGTCCAAGTAATGGAAAACAGCGCAGCAGGCAACAAATAAGCCTCGTATGTAAAGACGACCGACTAAAAAAAAAAAAAAAAACTAGTTGCAAAACCGACCTTCAGACACGAGATTATATTTTCTCGGAAAACCTGTCGCCTGTTAAACAGGACCACGAAACCACTTTGTTCGATGAGTCCATTAACGCTGGCCTTGCAATACTCGGTTTGTCAAATATGCTGGTTTATCATTCTCACTGTGTTGTGATAGGGTTAAAGTATTGTGATAGCATGGAAGTATGCTACACCGACAACGGTAGTTCCATTTCTGTGATATGTGAGAGTGTTTTACAACCCGTTGACAACGAGGTCATGATGGAGAAGTGAGGTGAATGGACAACACAACATCCATGCCCGAGCCGGGATGTTTGTTGAAACTTTTCAAAATTCAGCATTTTTTATTAAATACAAAAATAGTTTATTCTTTGTTTTTATATATGTCAAATTATAGCCTACAACATTGTTGTACACTGTGATTTTTTGTCGGTTTGATATGTCAGTTGGTTTTAGTGGCGTACATAAAGTCGTAAAGTGCAAGTATGTCCAAGCAAATATATCCAGTCAAATTCTACAGTTCAAATATTAAATGTTAGCATAATTCCTGTAAAACAGACGGCAACACGTCGAACACGCATCTAGAATACATAAAACTGAAGCACGTGTATCAGTTCAATGCGAAATTAGCCTAATTATTTCCATTAATGTTAAAATCCTTCTTGATATCTCCATTAACACAACACAATTATTTGATATTTTCGAAATGCTACTTAATTAACCACAAACACCACAAAAAATAACATAAATTTTACTCGCAGGAGGTAGTGTAGTGGAATGTATAGATTTATTTGAGCCCATGTCATTGAGGTCTTTAGCGCTGAAGAGGTTTCAATGAGATGATTATGAAGCAGTGACGGAAAGCGATGGAAGAAAAATGGGAGTACCCGGAGAAAATCCATGAGCTAAAGTCAACGCTCACACTCTAAAACATTTTTGTCACAACAAAATTGTATTTTTGTATGATTCAGAACAAAGAAAATTTGCCGAAAATATGTTTTATAAATTTTAAAATTAACACAAACTCATGTTAATATTCAAATAGGCCTATTTCAGTGTAATTTATTAGGTAGGGTTGGTTGTAGTTTTTTAAGACAAGCTTTGCTCTAGGAAAATAATTCGACAGAAAACAAAATAATGCTTTATTTTATACTTTAAAAAAATATATTTTATTTGCGGATAAGCAATTTTAAAGTGGCTCGTGTTCAAATAAAGTTATCGTTGTGGCAAAATTACAGTTTTTTTAGGGTGCACATACCAACGTGGAATCAAACCTGAACCACCGTGGCGGAAACAAGTGCTACCACCATTACAGTACCGTAACCCCATTACAGAACATAAACTGCAATTATGTAAACACAAGTTCCGTTACTGAGAAAATGGGGTCGTTGTAGTTTTGAGAATATGCACGCATAACTTTTGTCGGCACGTTCACGTATTTATAGGTAGAGTTTATATAAACGTTGTTTATTATTGTTAGTTGTTGGCACATACACTAACTGGCTTTTATGTGCCCTGAAAATAAGAAACGTTTCCGGTTTGCTTGGTCACGAGTGGTGTATTGGCCTCCATACAGTTTATTGGTAACAAGGCAAGCTGATTTACTGACGGTTAAAGGCGGAGGTCATGTTCAACATACCAGGCTGACGTATTAGGAAGCATGATAAATCGAAACACTCGGCAAGCAGACAATAAAACCGACCATTTTTTCACCATTGTTTCTCGCATATATTTTATCTTAAAACACTCTCTTTCCTAACATCTCGTTACGTTTATTTCTTAACCTACCAGATTTATGCGCACTACTTCCTACCACGAGCACCATACAGTCGCCGACACTACAAAACTTTGTGCCCCTGACAGCAAAAACTAAGGATTTTGGTTCATTACGTCTGGATGTATGTGTATATATACTTGTAACTTCAGGGAAGACGTTGATAGTCATATGGGTTCGGCGAATATGACAGTCATACAGGTCTTTTTACGTTTCGTTATTTATATGAACTTATTTTTAAGAAACATATAGCTCATTACCGTCCTACACAAATGTGCAAAGAAAAAAATACCCTGTCATTATATTTATTCAAACATTATCGCTCTGTAAATCCTTACGATTTACCTTGTCCCGAAGTGGATTAGCTAGATTTTGGTCAGCCCTTAGCATCTAAATCTTTAGCTCTTATTAGGGATGACAGATGTATGGAGCAGGGCCAGAATGGAGGGATGGCGTGGGAAACGGGAAAATCCCGAGAAAGCCCGCCGACCAGCGGCATTGTCTAGCAGGATTCCCACGTGCGAAAATTTCGGTAACCGACCACGCCGGGAATTGAACCCGGATCTCCTTAGTGGGAGGCGAGTGCTCTAACCATATATAAGGCAACTCTGGGCAAAAGATGTCCTTAAACAACCGCATAACAAGCTTACCGCGCAAGTCCTGGCCTAAATCAAAGATGAAAATGTAAATGGCAAAATGTTGCAGGACGAGAGTTTACACGCACAATGTGGCAACACTACATGGAGAAAGTCCTCTGTTATGTATGTTAGTCAAGTACACGTAGAATCATGTTTGGTTTGCTCAGCACCCACAATATGCAGGTAAGACCGGTAGCAGTTAGAAAAATAAATTATCTGTGGAGCGTAAATACTATGTTTCCACATTCTGCATGTAAAATTTCTTACTATAACATTTCGCCATGTCATTTTCGTCTTTAATTAAGTTCATGTTTCGCGTGGTGTGATTATTATGCGTTTGTTCTTGGACGCCCTTTATACATACACATATGTTACACGTAGTTTTTTCTGTTTGTCAAGGTTATATTTTCGTTATCAGAAAATCATTAAACTGCATCAGAAGTTGGCTAAAAAATTTAACAACAGAATAACTTTTTTGACTTACTGTAAACACCAGAAAGAAAATGCGTGGCGGACAAGACAGAATCTGCGATCTCCAGAATGCAGTTTGTAAAGTTTGGCCTAAAATATTGTTTATAAAAACATAATTTTTTTTTTACTGTTTCCCAACCAGCCGTAGAATTAGGCACGATGTACTGAGTTTGGTGGTTCCAATTTGGGAACGGTCGTATTATAATCACTGTGTGATAGTATGTGTGTATGTTTATATATTGCACTTACATAATACAAATGTTTCTGTGTACTTTACTTCAGGCGATGCTATTTATGCTAGCTGTAACCGAAAAATATTTCAATGTAATTCAAATCTTATTTAATTCGGTTGACACACGAAACATGTCTGGGCTGGAAGTGTTATTTTAAGTTAATATATCTTACGCTGACTAGTAGTCAGATATTAGGAAAACTTGTTTTTAGTTAATTACGTAACTGATTGTATTTAGAATATTTTATTTTAGTGCCGATAATCGAACACGGGTCTCACTGGTGAGAGGTAAGAATCATAACCACTGCACCAAAATCACCCATTTGTTCTCTTTTCCTAAAACTATGCAATCAGTTCGGAAAGTAATATTTTGCAAATTCAGTTTTCAACATGCTAAAATCTACTGACATTTGTATACTCAAATCCCTACCATTTGTCCATTAGCTTCTACTCATTGGAACAGCATACAATGAACGAATAGAGAGGGCTGGCGTGTGCATGACAATATCTTACATGACATGTGTGTAATTGAACTCCCGAAATTTCCTTACTCTAGCAATCAGTAATAAAACGGAATCTGTAGGTTTTCTTGTGTGATGTTTCTGTCTGTCCTGCACCCACAATTTTACTATGAAAACAGGTATTTCTATTAGTAGTGCCTATAAATAACTGTGCATCACAATAACATTTATTTACAATAATTAAAACGTCTAATATAATTGTATATAATGCATGTTTTACATTTTTGTAAATCGGGCATGGATGTTAAGTTATCCCTCCACCTCACTTCATCCTCATCTGCTCTTAAAGGGGATTTTGGCATGTGGAAATCGTGCCGGGCGATGCCGCTGATCGGTGAGTATTCTCGGGGATCCCCCATTTCCGCCGCCCTTTCATTCCGGCGCTGCTCCATACATAATGTCACCCCCTTACCAGTTCTGAAGACCTAGTTGTTGAGCGTTGACCCTGACCAAAATCTCTCCCTAAATTTTATCATCCAGGACGTATCCGTATGTTCTTTGCTATATCTCCAGTGGTTTTCGATAGTTTTATTACAACAAATTCTGCACATCCATTTCACGTGGTCGTTACTTCCTTACTATGCTCTTTCTGCCAAACTTTTATATCTAAACCCTACCTTATTTTTCATAAAAAATGTTTGTCGGTCGAATTAAGACTCATCCTATATAGCTTTGTGCAGTTACGTGACTGGGTTTGCTCTGCAGATTACGTGTTAAAGCCTACAATCCGTTCATATTCCTGACTTATTAGGAACTTGAAAACTCAACTCGTGTTACAGTTTGAATGACTCGATCTGAAATATTGCCCTTCCCAGGTTAACCTCGTGACTTTTTATAAGCGCCCTTTCGAAAACAAACTCTCATGACGTCGTTTCAAAATCAGTAGTTTAACTCGGCCCTGTGTACATTCCAAAATTAAATACTCCTGTGTCCAATATTTTGCCTAAATTCGTGGTTGAATAAAATATTTCAGCGATTAAATTGTTGTTTAATATATTTCAGTCGATACAGTAATGTAATTTGTATTTATCAAGGCTTGGTGCGTACTTGAAATCTAAATATTAAAGTAGGGTAGAGGGATATCGACATGAATTAAAACTGCCGATCGGGATATGTACTGTGAAAACTTACTAAACAGTATGGGCAATTTATAATCCATACACAATAAGGGGTACTTACTAAACTTCAAGTTGAAAGTAGAGCAAACGTTTAGCACTATATTTTACTATGCAAGTCTGGCAAAATTTGTATACATTTGACTGTTATCTTAAAATATATAGGGTCAGTACCATTGACGTATGCAAAACAATTTTACCTACCGATTTCTTTAACACTTGTATACATAGTTTTTTTTTATTTACAGATAGATTTTTTACTGTGCACGCAGCATAAATGTGCAATGTGTAGAAGGTCAACAAGGTTATTTACAATTTTATCTTGACTATCTGGCCTCTCTGTCATTCTCTTCTTCTCTCTGGCTTGCTGGCCATAATAGCGACCCATCTGTCCATGCTCCCAGGACGAGACAGCACTTTGTCACCTACTTTGCTGGGAGCTTAGATCGATACTCGGGGCCAGCGTCCGCAGCAACTTTGTTACAAGAACTCCAGCCCTGGCTTGATGCGCTTCTCCTACACGCACACAGAGCCCATGCCAGTCAGAAACAACTATTTAAATTGCTTAATCAACCACGTGACACGGTTACTACAGCAAATGTTTGGGCTTTCAAAGTGTAAAATTTACTGAAGTGAAGTAGCAACCTAAATTTCCAAATAGATCTGTAAAGTCGTTTGCTGTTAGTTACTTACACGGAAAAATAATTTTGTGACACCTACAAAATATTTTGTGGGTATTTACTACACAAAATTAATTTTATAGTCACCACAACAATATTTTGTTGACACCAGTATAAAATTGTGGCCACCACAAAACTATTTTGTGGTAACTACAAAACAATGTTGCAGGGAAGACTTCCTACAAAATTATTCTTTCAGTTTACATTTTAATTTCTACGTTCCAACTGAAAAACAAGTATAGGTACATCCACTATTAACAATAACAATGAAAAATAAAGGTCCATAGTATTATCAGTACGCAAGTAATATGTCATTAAATTTAAAATTTAATTTCGTATTTGGTAATAAATAACTCATAAACGAAGTAATGATTTTTAAATGTAATTAATTCAGCAGGGAGAGACGATACAGCTTAATATTTCACCTCGTATAAACAACAGCGATTTAATTCAATGGAAATACTTTTTAAAAAAATAAACAAAACAGCATCGAAATAGCAACGTGTCTCTTGTTTCCAGCCTTACCGCAAGTAGCGTAGTTATGTAACGTTCTAATATATCCACCCTAAATTCATAGAATCTAAAATGCAAAAAAAAGTTCTTTCTGGCATAGCTTAAGTTGGATTCAGCGTTCTATGCCTAGATGTGCGGAAGCGATAAGGACGACACAGCACGCGCATCTCACTTCAGACTTGCCTCTAGGTGTAAGTCACTGAACTGGCGTACTCTCTTCTCGTCGATATATATATATATATATATATATATATATATATATATATATATATATATATAAATTCCAGTGATATTCCGTAATATTACAGTTGTATTCTACATGCCTAGGCTGTATATTTTTAATATTCTCCACAAAGGTGTCCATACCTAAGCAGTACCGCAAACACACCATGTTTTGCCATTTTCAAAGAATCACTATATCCAACAATAACTTACATGCAATTCTATAAATAAATAACAACAAGCATTCCAGGTATCGTTCACTTGAATTGTTCGTCGCTACCTTTGTCACAGTTTTTACGAACCTTTACCATTGCTGTATACTCATTGTGTCGCTTCCTTGGATAAACCGACCATATTCGTTATTTGAAATTGTATTTTTGTTTATAGGTACTATGTTATGTTTACTAAACTTTTAAAGCTAATTGTTTATTCAAAGAAACTTTCCGTATGTTTACCAGAAACCATATATAATGTTTTACTAAAAAATTCAACTTAAAATTAAAACCAAATTCGCATACAAAACAGTAACATGTTTTTTTTATACATGTTCTCCTTTAGACTAAAAAATACCTATTGCAGACCATAACCTTAAATTTCTTGCGTGCATAGCTCATACAACCAAATCAGGGACAGGATCTGTATCCCATCTTCCGCTCCTCTTTGCTCATCTTTCTGGTGATGTGAGAGTTCTTAGACTACGTCCGACGTACATCAGTTCTGCTTTGAAGCGACACGGTGACGCAGTCTACAGAAACGGACCGACTTCCTTTCCGGAACTCCTAAATGTGCGCGTTAAGGAACGGAAGACCCTAGAAGGTGTGTGCATGACGACAAAACAAATGTTATGTTGTAATTTATAGTTAGAATGTAACGCACAGACATACCACATTCTAAACATGAGACGACGATGGGACTCGCATTCGTAAGAACAAAGGTTCGATTCCCGACTCCAGCTGTCCTTATTCCGGATTCCCAAGGATTCCTAAACGAAGACCATGGCCAATTCCTCTCTTTTCGATTCTGGACTTGTGTGAAATTGTGTATCATCGTCTGTAATGGTATTCCTGTTAATGAGATGTAAATTACACTCGAGTACAGCGTCGATTTGGTGGTGAAAAGACTTTTGTACAAAATGGTTCTAACATCTTACTTGCTCTGCAACTCTGCTTCGTGGTCAATGATTGAGTGTTTATGGTAGAGATGTCGATGTCCACGTAAAACATTGAAACAAAATGGTGCGAAAACCTTTTGCGAGAAACACGTGGCTCTAAACATGAACGTTTAAGATTTCCCACTGTAATGTAAGCGTACCTAGGTAAGAAAAGCCAAGTGGGCTTTAGGTCTCGTCGACAGAGAGATGATGACACACAACTTAGAAAAATGACAGGAGCTAGGAGAGGAATCAGCCATGGCCTTTATTAACTTGGAGCTATTTCGAGAAACCATAGAAAACTGAAATTAAGGATGAGCGGAACCGGAGATCGAACAAGAGTCCACCCGAATGCAAAATGGACGACTTGAGGTACATGCCCTCTGACGTCACACCACAGAGAGAGAGAGAGAGAGTACTGAGGGAAACAAAGTTTGTTTACAAACATGCTGATTTGTTAGTCAGTGATGGGAGAAACAAAACATTTTGTGCTCTCATAGACTCGCACACAAGTGTAAAAAATGTAACTTTCATTTCATGATTAAGATACGCAGATGCATAAAATGAATGTTTACCAGAATAAGCGGCAAATTCCAAAGAAATAATAAATTTTCTTTTTAAACATCTCGTCCGGGACATGTGAAGCCAAACGCCTGTATGATGGTTATGTTCGGTTGCGGTATCCATGAAGGTAGGAATTGTATCCCACACCTGACTGGAGCTCCGCCTCTTTTCAAGTCGTCCATTACAGTATTCACGGGTATATACATAGGTTGACCTTTTGTTCGACTGATTGATTGGCTTTTGGGTATTGGAAAATGTTACGCCATTCTACTGACCGAGTTGCCACACTGCTGGCTCGTCTGACTTGAGTTCTGCTGTACAATATGTACGCATACAGAAATGAAATAACCTGCAGGACAGTAAATTCAAACACACACGCCAGCAAAATGGCTTCGGCAACACATCGGAAATGCCTACCACCAATCAGCAGTCCTGCTAGCCGGCATCCAGGCAAATAGGAAACCTGGTATAACATGCAGGAGCCAAACAGACACAGGAGTGGTATCAACAGCCTCTGGCAGCCAATAAGTTGCGGTGTTCGTCCGTGTCAATTGACCCGCCACATTATTTACTGTCTGTGTTACTTGAAAAGAAAAAAAATACCACAGAGAAAATAAAATAACGATTTAAATTGACTCTTTCAAGAAAACATTTCTTTGTTGTTAAGCCACTTTGCAGTTGCTCGTATTCAAACGAACTTTACTTTGTGGTAGAGAAAGATTTTTTTAGAATGTACAGGCTAGAAAGCTCAGTGCTATTATGCCGGAAGCACAATGGCGCAACAGACGCGACAAGACCACCGCGACACTAAAAACAAAAAATATATCCGCCAATCAGCATCAAGGTTTCTGTGACGTCAGCTCGACAAAAGTGGCGGACGCGACGCGAAATTTGGAATAGAAATTTTATCGATTTTATTCGAGTCGGAATTAATTTTTGCGCCCTAAAGTTGGTAAACTTGGTTAGTTGGTAGAAAACTGTGTTTATTTATGCTAAAAGAAAGATTTTTGTTCGTTAACTAAAGCAAATTATAACCTTTTTAAGCAAAGTTGTTATTATATGCTTATTTCAACATTTCGGAATGTCAGAGGGTATTTAAAATATATTATAAACAAACGCAAAAAATAACTAAATTACTGTAAATTATCGTATATGAGGTTAGTATGTAGTGGCAATGAACAATTTACATGTAATATTTGTTTAGCGCTTGTCAAACTAGTGTTCGCAATAACTAGAATTGTTTATGTCACATCACGCCCATCGTCTCGCTTCTGTCCTGCCTATGTGATTCCGGCATTAATTTGGCAAGAGACAATTTCCCCCTCCAGTTGTACTATGTTGGTAAATTGTCAAATATATACGGCAGTGTGTGAAGAGAACCACGTTCTTCTAAAATGTTCAGATTCGCACCCACGGTTTTTCTCCAAAGGCGCCAGCTTGAATTTTACCTATTATCAATACCAGTTCAACTAAACTAATAAATTTTCTCTTGTCAAGCTAAGTTAGTAATTAACTCGACCATCTTCGTATTGCTATATAATAAACAACTTTACTCCGCCATCCGTATGGTAGGTTTGCTTCTGTATTTTAAGGTAATTTGTGTTACTGTTCCTTCACATAACCATAATAAGGAGTTCTAGATATACAAATAAATATCGTGAGGAAGGGAGGTATCGTAACCCGAGTACAGATTTTTGATTGGTCGCATCTGCATATCCTGATGGATGACATGAAATTAAGCCTTGCAATATAGAAGTGACGGAATGAGAAAGCCGGGGGAAACGGGAGATGGAGAGAATGTCCGCCACATTTTCCATATGCGCAAAGTCTTAGCTAAAACCGCCGAGGATCGAACCCGGATCGCCTTGGTGGGAGCCGAGTGGTCTGACCACTCGAACATCGCGACCCCCTAGTTCTACAAAAAAGTAAAGTGAACAAGTATAGATCTGACCTTTGGGAAAATTCACTAGCCACTTTTGCACACGATAAAACATTAACAATAGTTGCCTTACGTCTTGTATGGATGACAGCAAATGACGGAATGTAGTTCCGTGTATTTTTCTACTTAAATACAACAACACTGAAAAAAAAAATTTAATCGAACTCTTTGTATTTAAAATACTTAAAACTTTTTATTAATTAACTGGTTTAGGTTCCTACCAACAGCATAATTGTACTCAACACAAAATGACGCAACCTGTTCGTTGGAAATGTTCTGTGTCTGAACGCATGTAGTCAGCGCTCCGTGTTGCAGCGACAAATTCATAGATAGTTGGCATGCGTTCTCTTCGCGCTTCAAATGACTACGAATATTATTGTTCATTACATTTAGAAAATTCTTCAAATATTATTGTTGTTGTGAGTGTGTTGGCGGGTTGCATGGTAAAACAATAAAACGGAACATACATGTTTGAATAATGTTATTTTGGGCGTGTTCGAAACGGCCTATTTCAGGATTTAGGGTTTAGGAACTTAGGTTGTATGGTTTCGAACGTCAAATATCAGCGCTGCACGTGGCAGAGTCGTAAACTAGAGGTTTGATGGTATTTCGACGTTGTTTTGTTACTTCCCTCATATCCAGGTTTACGAAAAATCACTTCATAGCCCAGGTAGAGTAAAATTGTAACTCGTTAAGTTTACAAACTGATCCTTCCAAGGGACGAATGTTTGGTTCAAAAAGTGAACCTATCTATTTGCTCGCATTTATCTGTCGAATCCTAGCTTATTTGCAGTTATATAGGAAACCTTGGTGACTCGCTAACTCTAACAGGTTAGTTTTTGTAAACATCTTTATCGCACAAAGACTTTATAAAATAACGTCTTTTATTTAATCATGCTATTCCTTCAACAAAAATTTAATTTAAAATATATACTAACAATTTATATTAATTTATTACAACATACGAAAATTATTATTTTATATATGCATGTGTTATATCTGTTTATACACAAAAATTAATTGGCGATGTTTTATGTTCTTTCGTTGTATAATGCTTGTCGTAGATAGTTATTAATAGTTTCGTTTGAAATGCGGAAATATAATAGGCCTACATGAATAAATAACAGCAGACGACTTTACGAACCTATTTGGGGATTTAGTGTTCTACTCTACGTCAGTGAATTTCAACCCTATGTCCCCACATTTTTATGCCCTAGAATTGGTCACGCGGTCGATTTAGGTATCTAGATGGCAGTCTTCTAGCGGATTCGAACACGGCTTATGTGCGTTTTACTTGTCGGTGATTATGACGGTATCAGCATTGTTATGTCTTTCAGGTCAGACTGTAAGTCTGCGAAAATTTGAAAACTACGTCGTAATTTGGACGTTAAGAACCTCCTCCAGCTCCTGGTTTTCAGTCTTGCTCGAGACAGACACCCTGAAGATGCCTGTTGCAAGGTACGGCGAAACATCGGTACGAGATACCAGCACGACGCTGCTCCAGCCCGAAGCCAAGATTACAAGTCAATTAATTGTAAACAATTTACATTTGCAGGGAACATGGCATATTTACTTTTTTTAGTTTACAGTTTGTTCGTATTTTGTATTAATGAAAATTAATTTCATATTGTAACTGTACCACTCAATGTTATTTTTCAATGTAATTACGTAAGAAAATAATGTCTACACAATAATCATGTAACGGGTTAAACACTTCAGAGATTACAGTAAGAATTATTTGTAAACTTACTAATCGATGTATAGGAGTGTTAAGAATGAAGTTATAGTAAAACTGTTTCCCACACATCAGCGGTATCTTTCCTATATAAATTTAGCAAACTGCCAAATGTATACTGGCGTAGCCAGTCGTGTATAGTAACAATGTTCAACATTTGCTCTGTTTACAAGCTGAAGTATGGTGAGAACCCTATACATGCGTATGGGCTAGAAACTTTTATTACTATTTATGAAGTTATTTATGGCGTGGTAGCTAGCGACCAAGATTTGTAGGAGCGTAAATCAAAAAATATTTAACTTGTTTACCAGGAAGATAGTAAACAATTTCCCTTACACCACGTAATCTGTTACAACTTTGACTGTCTTGCTAAATAATTCGCAATTTGCTACTCACCACGTCGCAGTAATCCTCAGACACTCGTTGAGCAAGGTGTCAAAAATGTAATAAATGTGGCAGTTCACGCCTGACCAGACGTATGTCAGTGGTGGATCGGCTGGGCTGGAGAAGACGCTCCTACATGACGTAGTAGTTCCTGCTCTATGAAACCTCGGCTTCCCACGTGGGACACGAGCCGAAATGTGCTGATACGACCTACTGATGCGCCCGAAAACCTCGGTTCACCGTCTTGGTGTTAATACACCCACCGTGACTGAGACCAGTGTTACTTTGGTTCATGGCGTCGTGCCAAATGTGTGTGTGTATATACATATACACACATACAGGCGCCAACGGACACGCGCACACAGAGAAATTTGCTAGATTAGCAGATCATTAGTGCAACTGCAGCGGAAAACAATTTACCGTTTCCGGTAGTTGTAGATACAGCAAATGTAACTGGCAGTTAAATATGAACCGGCGCTTTCTTGGCTACTGGCCGCTGACAGGAATATTTTATATCTCACTCACCACAGAGTAACTGCAATAATTGGACGGTGTAATGTATCACTGGACTATGTGCCAATTGTTACATACGTGAAGATTATTCTTCAACTTTAAATCAGGTCGTGAAAAAGTTTTTAATCCTGCATCCTGAGTTGGTGTAAATATTGACTTTATAGGACTATCCTATTTTGGTAATACTATTTCAAATTTGAAAATGTATTGGCATGTTTTACTGATAATTTACTATTGGCGCACAGTCTACAGTTGCATAACACCGTCCACTTATACCTTCTTATCCGCACTTGAAAAGCTTTATTCATTTTGTAACGAAACTACTTGCCATGCTGTTCCGTTTCAACTTTTTTTTGCGATATTAATTTTTTAACATACATAATATTGTACAATTGTTAACTCTAACAAAAATAATGTTCAAGACAACAATTGTTTTCATTTCAACTATCCAAAATTTAACCTTTTTCACGTTTGATGTCATTTTTGTCTTCTGCCGCTACAAAATGTTTCTATTATATTATTCGTGTAAGAAAAACTTGTACCGTCTTTGAACAGTTTAGTGTGTCGAATAAGATAATTGTCTGTATAAACGTTTATTTCGTTCATAATTATTTTCTATTTATAGAAAATATATACTAATTAAAAATTGATTATTTTTTTTTAAGTTTCATAATGCTAGAGACAAATCACTGGAATGTATAGTTTATAAGAATTAGAGCTGCAGTTGATGACACTACACTGTGCCTTTAACTGAAGGACATTATGGGAGAGACAATGTTAACTCACTAGGTACGACAACTGAGTTATGCACATGTAAAGATAAGGTACATTTTAATAAGGAAATTAAACTATAAACATACAGTCTATCAATTAATTTTTAGTTACTGTATTGTACAACTAATAAAAATTAAGGAACTACGCATTATTAAAAAAATATCGCTGACTATTTTATTGGTGTAATAAGCTACTAAAGCGTGGTCTGCAATAGAATCATTACCGCACTCTGCTGCCATTTGTGGTCTTATATCGAAGTGTATAGGATGAAAGAACTATTGTGTTCCTGCATAACACATGTGGGTTACCTAACGATGGATTTGAGTACCAGGTAGTTGGTACACCAAATACAGCGCAGATTTTTTTATGTAAAATAAGTCCGCACTTTTTTACAGTTGAGAAAGTACTCCATTACATATACACAGACAAAATGTTTGGTACAAGAAGCGTTGTACAGGACGGATGGTAACTATCTCAGGACATGCAATTATACGACAGAATGTTAGGGTAAATATCTGCAGGTGAAATAGAATTTAAGGTTTCAGCAAGTTTAAAGGAGAAGTTCATAGAATATTGTGATTATTTTAATAATGTTTGTACTTGTACCAGATATAATTTTGTTTTGTAGACGAACAATGTAACTATTTTTGCTGTAGCGAAATTGTTTTAGCATTCATAATTTTGTATAAGTGGCATGTGAAAGTCCATATTTGCATGAAACGATTTTATACTAAAAAGGAAGAACCAACTGAGTTACGAAATTTAATAATTCGCCGTGAAGAACGATGTCACAGGCTAAGCTCGGATATGTTTAAAAACAATATTGAATATATTTTGCATTTTAAAAAGTTAATATTGGCAATGTTTTATTTCAAATTCTGTACATTTTTATATTTTTAACAAAGAAATTCAATGCTCTTTATACACATATCTTGGCGTATCCCGTGACATTTTCTTCAGTGTAAATTATTCAATTTCTTTTCTGGTGTTATGAAACCGTCTTCTGCTTTTTTTTTTTTTTTTGCACATTGACATGCAATATCACAAAACTATGAAAGCTAAAAAAATTTCATAACAGTAAAAATAGTCACAATGTATGACTACAAAACAAACCATACCTTGTTAAAATATAATAATTACTAAACAAAATTAAATTATCGGTGAACTCCTCTGTTAAATCTTGTGAGAAACCTCTCTTGCGAACCGTCATGTCAGAATACCAACACAATGCCTTTCAAAATCGTTTTGTACCTTCCAGAAATCATGTAACTAGTACTAGTGGTTGGTGGCTTTTGTCGAAATTTACTAATCACTACGTTAGGAAATATTACACATTTAGTTTTAAAACGAACTCTAACAAGACAAAACTAATTTTGGAACTAAGCTGCGTCACAATAATTTCTGGCGGCCTATATACGCGGCTTCATTTACGTCATTACATGCCGTCACTAGTAACTCCAAGTACTTTATTTAGTTCAATAATACGTTGCCCCGCGTGTAGATCCTGCTGCCGTCACGAAAGACTTCTCCACGCTAAGTCGTGTGCAGTGGGCATTCAATAGTAAAGGTTTATTAGCGAGTGTCTATGCCAAAAAAAAAAATTAAAAATCTTTTAATAACATCGCACGTCGTTTCTCTCGTAAATTACACCGCATGTGCAAATTGACATTGATATTTCACTATGCCACTGAAATACAAATTCTTGGATTTCAAATTAAAATGTTTGTTTCAGATTATGTGTTCAGCTCGTACCAATTTTATGTATATATTTACAGAAAACAGTTTTGTAGCGGCTACAAAATATTTTGTCAATTTAGGCCCTACCAAATAATTTTGTGGTGCACATCAGATATTTTTCAGTGGCCACAAAACGTTTTGCTGGATTTTTTATTATTTTGTAATCACAAAAAAAACTTATTGAACACTGCAAAATATTTGGTGTTCACCACAAAAACGTTTTGTAGGGACTAAATTTACAAAATATTTGGTAGTCACTACAAAACTATATTTTCTGTAATTCTTTTAAATTTTTTGCTATAAATTTGTTTCATGCGTCAAATCCAATCTGTAAACAGTGAAAGAAAAAATTAGTGTACTGTTATTTGTCGTAATTATAACCAATCATGTGATGCAAATTTAGCACAAAAATGTTAAAGAACAAATACATGAAATAGCTTCTTCCTGAACACATTTGTGATTTATTCTCTTAAACAAACATTACGACTTGAAATCCAAGAATTTGTACATCAGAGGTATAGTGGAATCTTTAACATATATTTCGTATGGCGCATTCCGTATTAGCGAGTTCCTACATTCCTTGTATACGACGAAACAAACATGCACATGATTCAACAAGATTTTATTAGTTAGTAAAATACCGCGAACGTTTCCAAACTAGTCTCCGTTGATACTAACAAACTTTAGCTCTAATTTGAGTGAACTATTTTTTAACGAACAAAATCTTTCTGGCAAGCCGCATAGAATGCTTTTTAGCCAATAATTAAAAGTTCTAAGCCATCACTCGCGTAAATTTCATCACATTGTGACTTGTGGCCGACGTAATAACAGACTGCCTAGCATGTAGATCAAAGTCAAATGCTGACACGAATTTTCTTGGCCCAGAGACTTGATACACTATTAAACCTTAAAGAGCAATTGAAATATACAGCCGTCAAAATACAAACTCAAAAAGAGCAAAATTTTACCTACAGTAATTGGATTACTTAAAAAAAAACTATTTCCTACTTTCTCAGGTGTTCGGAATTGCGGCACGAGAAATACACCAACTGAGCGAAATAAATATTTCTCCTCTACTTTGCAAAAATCATACTTTTTATTTTGCGTGTCGTCTTCTGAATTCCAACCAATCGTGTTGAATTATTAGGGTCACTGATTTTTTGTTAAAAGATTTTTACGCTGTTTATTTCAGTGTCTTATGTGCACACCTGTATTTCTGCTTCTTGGCTGTTGCTAGCGTGTCTTTGTGCAGAAGCGTTGTTCAGTTGACTGTACCAATGTGAACAAGGTTATTGTGAAGTCTTTAATTTTCTGGTAGAACCCAAAGACGTTCATAGTTATAGACGGTTCACTTTAAAGTGAGCACTGTCAGTCATATAAAAAATTTAAAAAAATGTATTAATTGGGGCTATAAAAGTAAAGTTTTGAGAGTTGTGAAATATTTACACTAGTTGTTAGTTACATGGAAGTTTTCGTATTTAAAGTAGTAAAGCTGAATGCGTAATGACTCACAGAAAAATTGTAAGCATTGTTCAGTTTATCCTGAACAGCATATAATGAAGCAGAATTGGAGATTTGCAAGTGAGGCATAAAAACAAGTTGGTGTAAGATTCTTGTTAGCAAAAGTCAGTGGCTCAATGAATTATGTACCACGCCTTAGTTTTTAGCGAAGTGGTAGTTCCCCGTATTGTTCAGGTAACCATGGCCGTCCTCGCAAGAGGGCGGAAATGTCCACCTTGCGAGTCGACACGACCTCAGCGGAAACAATTGACATTCTGGGAGCACCGAGTAATACCAATACCGGGTTCCGACCGCCACGCCACAGATCGGCGATTGCTGGGGCTGATAATAGCATAGTGGGGGGAGTTAGTAATATCGGAGTGTTGCGACGGTGGGTTTTGTCACGGTCGAGCACCTACCCAGTAGCCATGACATCGCCGCATAGTGGTCTGTGGTCTGGGTCATGGGCCAGAAGGGGCGAGGATGAGAGGGGGTGGGGAAGTTCCCGCCAGTAATCAGGAGTCCATCAGCAGTGTACTTGTGAACCTATATGCTCACTGTAAACATGAAATTGTACTGCGGTAGAGCCCTGTTATAATATATCTGATTAATATTTTGGCCCTAAAACTGTTTTAAAACCGAAAATTGTCCTCTTTTAGTATTTCCCCATTTATAAAGTAGACAAATTTCTTCTGTATTACCAAGGGAGTTAATTAGTTTAAAAAAAAAGTTTTTTTGTGGAATTAAAAACATTTTTATTGAAAAACAGTTATAATTTTTTTCTATACTACAGTGCATATGCTTCTATTCTTACTGCATGTATCGGTGAAAAAGGAATTCATTTTATGTAGTGCTCATGAAATGATAATTATGTACAAATACTGTTAAACGGGAAATAACATACATATATCATCGGATTTCAAACGCGTTGTATTTTGTACCGCTGACATTATTTTAATGTCAATTCAAATTATACACGTTTAACTTTGTTTATTACAGTTTTGTCAATATTCGATATTTTTTCCCGTATAGCCCATCCAGCGTACTTACTTTCTCTTAACTTTAATACATATTTATCATTTGTCTATAACGTGTCATCTCCGGAATAGCCTAGTATTTGTAATGAATTCGAAACTGTCTTAAGATTAATTAAAAACAGAACACGTAATATTTTACAAAAACTGTTTTACTAAGGAAATCGTTGTGTTTGTACAAATGTTTGTAAAAGTAAAACAAAATATATTACTTGCAAATTATATTTTCAAATATGTTTCGCATGTTGCCCCGTTTTTTTTATTTATTTTTTTTTATTTTTCGGAATACTCGTGAATCACCAGAATATAGAATTTTAAGCAATTTTATGTCAAAACCGCAATTTTAGATTCTTCGAAACTACAAAAATAGTTCACCAATTTCTGGGTTAGAAATTTTGTAATTCACTTCCTGCTCAGAATTGTGGCTTACAGTGTCTGTAAAGCAGGGGTAGTGTGATCATGTTTCTAGGATCGTTTGGATTACAGTAAGAACGTTACAATTTTTTAAAAATGTTTAGCGTCATGTCCTACACAACCTGTCATACACGCATGCTCGAACATGCCTTGTTTCCTGGGCGTTGTACAATGTAAATATGAACATTAATAAAAACGTATGTTGTTCATGAAAAGGTTCTTAGTGAAATAGTATGGGCAACATCGTAATGGTAGAAGGAAATAAACGGAAACACCACACAGACAGCAGCGTACACAGTTTTGGATATTCAATTCCCAAAACCGAGCAGTCAGTTTAAAAGAGCTGAATAGCACATAACGTACACACGAAATACGAGTGTAATGAATTTTTAAAGTGTGCAGTGTATATAAAATACTTGTGAACGTATAAGTTCATGTGAACTGAATCTGTAAAATATCTATTCGGATAATTTTGGCATTGAGTTTCTGCAGGCTATGACTAAAAAAAAAAAAAAAAAACATTCTAAGGACTGTCGATAATTTTCTCGTTTTAGTGGAAATGTGGGGAGGAGTCAAGTTATTTAAATAATTTCGCTATGCTGGAAGGTTTTGCTGAGTTACTCTTAGGTTTTAGTTTGATTCCGAATTCCCTATATCCCAATAAAATTCCCGCATTAACCAAACTCGTTTTCATCGTATTTCGTTACAGTCCTTTCAGTCTTCTGCAATATTAGAATTTTCGTTTATTTTCTTCTCCTTGTCAGTTTCACAGCAACCCCCCTTTATACCCATCATTCTCACCACAAATTCCTACAGTCCAATTTAACTTATATTATGTACAGGAGTGTTCTAGTAAATTTAGACTACTTAAGATTGAATTCATCAATAAACCAAATCAGTAAGTAGTTTTAATTTATTTATTGTCATTTGGAGTATTACAAATTTTATTTAGTAACGAACAGTTTTTTATGGTAAATTTCGTCTGAAGTTTTACATTTAATATCTGCATCGGGTTTGGCTACTAACAAAATGGTTTAGACAGCTAAATATCATTATCAGTATTGCTATTGGCCGTAATAAGAAACTTATAATTACTAGACGTTATCATCATTCTAAATCGACCATGTAATCACGACAACCATTTTGTTACGAGTGAACGAACTAAGTTACCTCAAATGTAAAGTCTGTGACAGTTAATGTTTTAGTATGTATTTTTAATTCGTAATGTAATGGCATTGTATTTTGTAAACAATCCTAATTTTATTGTAACTGCCATTGTAGTGTAACTACCGTGTTTAAAAACTGGAAATTTATTAACTTGTACCTGGAGTAGTCCGTCAGAATGTAATACTTAACAATAAACCTACAAGACTGTTGTGGTATTTTTAAATTTTAAGATTGTTTCTGAAAAAAGCAGCTCTTATCATTTCTTGAACATTATTTTTTTAATTGCGGTATTTGTATTTGCACGTTAAGAGTTAAATTTACTTTAGCATCGTATTATATTTCACAAATAAGTGGTGTGATTAATGCTAAATTATTCGAACTTTACTATCAATAATTGAAGTCTGCCATATTACACAAGTGGAGTTCAGTACAAAAAGCCTGTCGTCCGCTCAACATCGTACCTCCCCATACCCCTTAAAGCATATGTACTATCTGAAAAAAATGGGGAATAGGGTATTTTTGCGGTCATTGGTAAGAAAATTTTAGGGCGATATCGTTTAAAAGGTATATGTGTTTACAGTACACCTTCAACTTCGGTATTTAGTTATAAAATGATAGGTTCGCCACTGAATGTCTCATAAAGGTGAGATGTCGGCGAGGAAACTGCATGCCAGTTCGCCCATGTTACATAAGTGGAGTTCAGTACAAAAAGCCTGTCGTCCGCTCAACATCGTACCTTCCCATACCCCTTAAAGCATATTTACTATCTGCAAAAAATGGGGAATAGGGTATTTTTGCGGTCATAGCTAAGAAAATCTTAGGGCGGTATCGTTTAAAAGGTATATGTGTTTACAGTACACCTTCAACTTCGGTATTTAGTTATAAAATGATAGGTTCGCCACTAAATGTCTCATAAAGGCGAGATATCGGCGAGAAAACTGCATGCCAGTTGAATGACTTCGCCCCTAGAGGCTAGGAGGAATGTTGTTGCGCGTGTTTTGTCGTCCTTACCGCTCCGGCACTTCCAAGCCTTGAACGCACAAAATACGTTCACCCACGGCCGGACTGCATACCGTAGTCAGTTACAACACCGGTCTACGGTGCGAGAGGTCCTGAGTTCGAATCTTAGCTCGGGCATGGATGCTGTGCTGTCTCATCATCTCGCTTGACCCTCGTTGGCTCTTATAAGTTAGTTGACCCGGCGCGTAAGACGTACTGTAGCGTGGTACGGAAAGAGTTTTTTCTTCTATAACTACTAAAAATTTTTCCAATTCGTTTATCTACGAAAAGGAGACACACTTCAAACTGCGTCCCTATGATTTTAAAAATACAGTTTACTAATTAAAAACATAATTTCTAAGCTCCTCAAAAGTGCTAAAATGTTACTTTTTCACGTTGCTGTAGCTGGAAAAATACTAACCGTAATCGGATAACTACATCATAGAAACCTGCATTGGACTTTACCACATACTTTACACAAATAAAATAACAGGGTCATTGCTTGAAATCCCATTGAAAAACGGTTTCTACGAAAATACTGCACTCTAGTTGTCCTTAACACCTAGAGACGATGAGGTGTTTGATACAGGTGTTATATTCGACTTACAGCCATCCCCGTTTCCGTGCCTCTAACGTAAAAATTAAAGCTAGCCTCCACTAACTCTTAAGACTTGTTTAAAGGGCCGTAAAACCCTCTCACCTCACCTCACGTTCATACAGACGGCTACCTTGAACATGATTGCTTGACTTGAGCCGTGTGTCCAGGGGTAGAGTGCGTAATACCCAAGTGCACTGCAGACTGTAAGTGCGCAAGACACGGACCTCTTCCCAAGGTCACCAAGGTCGCCTAGACTTTGCCTTCGCTCCCTCTGCGGCATGACAACTGACTTCTACCTTTCCCGGCGCACGCATCGTTGAGCGACGAGGCAGCGGGAAAAACCACACTGTCTGCAAAAAACTAACAACCACAAATAGTTTTCCAAATAATTTTGTGCGAGCACAGAACTGCGGTTGTAAGACTGAGTCACTTTCTTGGATTTGCACAATTTCTTGTCTGGCTTCATATGGAATACAAGCATGTTCACCCTTCCTGCCTTACGGCCTTCCCCTTACCCCTCGGGCGTTCACGAGTCATTATTTATAGCGCACCGTAAAGTGAGACTACTTTGCACAATTTCGAGATAACTTTTTTACCACAAGTTTTTGTTCTGAATAAATTATTGCAGCAGCAGCTAATGTTTTTATATCACGGCCATTTTTATTTATTTAGTATAATATGATATATCTGAGGAAACATTTATCGAATTTTATGAAACACAATGCTAATAACTAGTCTGACCTGTTTCTCGTGTGTTTCATTCATGCTACAAACGCATTTTCATAGTAGCGGCCATTTTCATAATCCAAGCATAATATTACATAAGGTAAAGGCACCGATTATGGGACCCATTTTGTAAAACGCGTACAACTTTTAAGTAGGTAGACATAGGCCTAAATGAACTTTGATCATGTACAATATCACTCCAAATAGTTTACTTCAAAGGTCAATACATGTAATTGATATCAAACAAAACATATTTATTTATAATAAATTGAAAGAAAACGTTACATTTTGAGACGAAAATAAAAGGGCTCCTAATATGAGACACACTACTGTTTTACCCTTTTACGGCACTGAGGACAGACAAAGT